>JAJOZX010001813.1:0-37500 GCA_023014485.1 Bathynomus jamesi
CTTAAATTGGATATTAATGTAGTATTTCATATAACAATATTGTGAAAAATATCATAGTAAAAAATAGCCCTACCAATAATTCAGGCATTATCTATAAAAATGGTTGTAAACAATGTGATTCCTTTTACATAGGTCAGACGGGAAAGGATTTGCACACACGTATAAAACAGCATCAATATTCCATTAGAACAGGACAGTCGTCCAGTGCCCTTTTTATCCATTTGTCAGAGTTATCCCACTGTATTGATTGGAATAATGCTTCAGTTTTATTTCACTCTAGCAACATTGTTAATAGAAATATTCTTGAGTCTGCCATTATCCAACTCACAAATAACCAACATAAACAAAGGTCTTTTTCAACTCGATCCTGTTATTTTGAATTCCTTCAAAACAGATTTAGATAAGAAGGGTAGAACGCTAAATCTTTGGTAAACTTGTATGCTACTCAAATAACTTGTATTTTTTTTTTAATTTATTTTTATATACATCGAAACTAAAGAAGGGCAAAGTGCAGATTTCCAGTATAAATTTGTATTTTTTTAATTTTTTTTCCTAACATTGGTTGGAAACAATTAATTTGATCTTATGCTAATCTTGTGCTAAAAACCGGTAGTTTTTCCTTACAAATTTGTATGCTCCTCCCACAATCCTTTAATGTTTAATAATTTTTTATTTTTATATTTTTTCTCTCTCCGTTTATTGTATATATATATGTATATGTGTATGTATGTGTATATATATACCGGGTGTCCGAGAATTATCTGTACAATTTTTGGCTGTTATTAAAAGTCAACCATGAAGTGTAGAAATTCCAGTGTTGTCCCATTTTACAGAGAATCTCATTAAGTTTTTTCTGATACCACGTTTTGACAAGTTTTTTAGAAATGTACGCGGGTGACAGACATTGATGATTTAAAAGCAAGAATCACAGCTGCTATTGAGCGAATTGATGTGGATATGCTGCAGCGTACATGGCAACATTTGGAGTATCGATTGGATGTTTTGCGAATCACTAATGGTGCACATATCGAATGTTTGTAACAACGTTACCTTAATAAAAGAAACTTTTGAAAATACAGATTCTAAATAATCTTGTTTAAGAATTTTACGTGTGTTATCAAGAATTTTATTAAAAGATGAAATTGTACAGATAATGTTCGGACACGCTGGAATTTCTAAAAAACTTGTCAAAACTTGGTATCAGAAAAAACTTAATGAGATTCTCTGTAAAATGGGGACAACACTGGAATTTCTACACTTCATGGTTGACTTTTAATAACAGCCAAAAAATTGTACAGATAATTCTCGGACACCCTGTGTGTATATATATATATATTTTTTTTTTTTTAAGTTCGGGAAGAACCGATTCGCCTCTATTTAAAAGGGCATATCTCAGTGGAAAACAAAGAAAAAGTGAGAGGAAAGACAGAGGAAAAAGAAAGGGTGGAGGGGACAGTCGAAGTGGAAAAAAGGACCAAGGATGACAAGGACTGCAGGGTCGAGCCCCATCATCCTTGGGTGCTAGGGCCGGGAGGGCGCACGTGAAACCTCCAGGAACAAGCACGTACAAACGAGCACAAAGAGCACTCAAGAGCATGAGCTTAGAACCCCTTGCGGGGATATATATATATATATATATATATTAGTTTTTTTTTTTCTTTTCTGTAACCTATATATAGGCTGTAACCCTTTATGTACTTCAGTATTCCTGAGGATGTCATTAGACGAAAGCGCTTGAGCACCATCTGTTCCTTTCCTTCGTGGTTTTATTCACATAAATATTTTTCACATGTTACTTTCGTGAAATGATTTTCATATATATATATATATATATATATGTGGGAAGGGTTCACAAACTCTTCTCCACACCATTACCAGTTCCAGCAAAATGTCATTATCAAATACCTCTTTCAGTCATTAATTTATCTAGTTTCTTCTTAAAATTCTCCAAAGTATGGGAACTCACGACTTCTTCATCTAAGCTATTCCAGAATTTTACTATTCTATTTGAAAAACTATGTTGTACTATAACTGTGATTTACATCTTTGCTGAAAAAGCTTAAGGCTATGGCCCCTTGTTCTATCATTGTGATCCTTTGTAAAAAGAGAGTGGAAGTCTATATTATCTAACTCATTTATTATTTTATATACTTCTATCATATCACCTCATAACCTTCTTCGCTTTAGAGAAAACATGTTTAGGGCATACAGTTGACCTAACTGGCATTCAATTAACCTAATTAACATAAATGAGTAATTTGAAAGTGTTGGAGTGGCATTTATTTTTGGTTGGTTGGTTGGTTTATTTTGAAAAAAAAAAATATATACTAAACTGATTCTACCAATTCCCAAGTATATGAAACCTGTTGCTAGAACATGATTACTGTTCTCTCTAATCCTATTTCTTGACTGACCTTTGACTTTGTGGCATTCATCAGGCCTAACTTTACTTGGACTTGCATCCTTATCACTAGCACTTGCCTTCTAAAGGCTTAACTTTATACTTGGACCTGCATCCCTGTCTTTAATACTAGGGCAGCTAGGCTTAAGCTCAACCTCACTACATCTTATATTAGTATTTCTGGGTATCCTCACTTTTACAGTCCTAAATTAACCATTAACTGTTGTAGTGTCCTTTTACAGACAACTACATTAACAAGTAAATATATCTAAAACCATTTAATTTTCTTTACTTATGCTGAGGTGGCTTTTTTCAGCCAACTCAGTTTCAGTTGCCAGATAGTGATTTTCTCCAGGCTGTGATTTGAAATTATTAGCATTGCATTATTAGTATTAGCATTACTGTATTAGCAATGTCAATAAAAATATTTTTTTCTATAGGAGAAAATAAGGTAAATCTCTATGAGCACTCCATTTTTCAATATTAAACATACACTCATAAAACATATACCATTTGAAAGCTCACATTTTTCTGAGTCTAAAAATGTAGTAATCCAAAAGTATCAATAGCAAATAAAAAGTAACGGTTTAAATATAGATCTTTATGGGGGCTCCACCCCCATACCCCCCCCAGACCTAAATTATACAAATGATAATGTAATAACATATTCATGTTAGGTTAGGTTAGTGTAACAATTACCAAAAATACCATCTTACAACACAGACTGAAGATTTATAACTTAGCCAACCTTTATAATAGTTAATGATGTCACGCATCAAACAATTAATTAAATCTAGTTACTTTTTATTTGCTATTGATAGTTTTGGATTACTACATTTTTAGACTCAGAAAAATGTGAGCTTTCAAATGGTATATGTTTTATGAGTGTATGTTTAATATTGAAAAATGGAGCACTCCTAGAGATTATCCAAAAATAATTCAGGCAGTTAGTTAAGGGTTAATGGTCGCAAATTCAGGTACCTTTTATGGTTCTAAATTAATGTTTACAAATTCAGGTACCTTTTATAGTCTAAAATTATCTAACCTATATGTATTTTCACAGATTGCAGTTGTTTAAATTTAATAATTTTTGAGCAAGTTGTTAAGATTGAGACACTTTTTAAATTAATATTACAAATAGCCTTGATGGGCATTTGTTGCACTTTTCCCAGTTTTCTATAAGGTAAGGAGTCATAGTACTTTTCCATTATACCCCCACAAATTGATGATTGGTTAGGTTTAGTCATGATATTTTCATTAAAACTAATGAAAATATTATGACAACCTAACCAATTATCAATATATATATATATATATTATATATATACATTTAGGATAAAAACGAAGACGTAGAGCAAGAAAGTCAATATTTGGCTGCAGCCGACGTTTCGGGCAACTCTACCCATTTTCAAGGCCTAATAAAATAAAAGGCTAAAATTAATGCATGACAAAAAAAAATAAAAAAATTATACGAATGTCAAAAACAAACTAATTCATAGCACAGAATAAAACCACTTAAAGAATAAAAATTAAAAAAGCGTAAAACAAGCATAAGCCAAAACAAATTAAAAATTATATACAGGACAAATAACACATGATAAAAGTAAAACTTTAAAACTAAAAACATTCAAACAAATTAGTTAAAAATTAGTTAAAAACTTCACTAATAAAAAGTTAAATGAAAAAACGCAAAAGTGCACGAAAACATACCATGCTCACTTGACATCCTCAAACAACTGAGGCGAAAAGGAGACAGGTCAAGGGGAAAACAGAAAAATTTAGTTGGTAGGCATTCTAATTAATATAAAGGGGGTAACAGCTGGAATCAATATTTAAGCTGGAATTCAGAAATTTAATGCACAAAGATTCATAAATACGGAGAGAGGACGGACATTTTAATGATTTAAGAATTTTAAAGTATTAACGGAAATATCAACTTTACACTTAACAGAATGTCCGTCCTCTCTCCGTATTTATGAATCTTTGTGCATTAAATTTCTGAATTCCAGCTTAAATATTGATTCCAGCTGTTACCCCCTTTATATTAATTAGAATGCCTACCAACTAAATTTTTCTGTTTTCCCTTGACCCTGTCTCCTTTTCGCCTCAGTTGTTTGAGGATGTCAAGTGAGCATGGTATGTTTTCGTGCACTTTTGCGTTTTTTCATTTAACTTTTTATTAGTGAAGTTTTTAACTAATTTTTAACTAATTTGTTTGAATGTTTTTAGTTTTAAAGTTTTACTTTTATCATGTGTTATTTGTCCTGTATATAATTTTTAATTTGTTTTGGCTTATGCTTGTTTTACGCTTTTTAATTTTTATTCTTTAAGTGGTTTTATTCTGTGCTATGAATTAGTTTGTTTTGACATTCGTATAATTTTTTTATTTTTTTTGTCATGCATTAATTTTAGCCTTTTATTTTATTAGGCCTTGAAAATGGGTAGAGTTGCCCGAAACGTCGGCTGCAGCCAAATATAATGACTTTCTTGCTCTACGTCTTCGTTTTTATCCTAAATGTAAAATTACGTCTCCTTAGGAGGGATCCTATTTCATATGTATATATATATATATATATATTAAAACTTGGTGCTACATCTGGCCTAATTGTTACATTAATCTCACTAGCTACACTATCAATCATAGGGCCAACTTAAGCCCACTGGACTCTGAGCTAGCAACTTTCTTAAACCTTGCCTTGAGCATGTCCCTAACCTCAGCTAAACACTTATTGTAAAACCACAAAATATTTGGGTGACTTCATACCCTTGTACACTTGTTCTGTAATTTTGATGCAGGCTGAGTGATACTAATCATCATAACTCCAACATGTTACAGCCTTATCCCCTTCCTTAACTTCCTTCTTACAAACCTTACAGTCACAGTCTAAAGTCACCTTAAATACCATACTTTAACTCGGTTAAAAACTTTAAGGTCTAAGTTAGGTACTACTTACCTTTCCAGGTCCCAACATATATTCCAACTAAAATAACCTTTCCAGGTTCCAACATATATTTTGTGATATTTTTGTTTAAACTAACAAAAATATCACGACTTAACCTAACCAATCATCAAGAGCATACAGTTGACCTAACCAGGCAGTCCACACCAACCGCATCGAGAATTTATGGAAAAATTATAAACAGAAATTTAAGGCAATGTGTGGGGTACATAGATCAATGTTACCAACTCACTCGGATGAATTTATGTGGAGACAGATGTTTGAGGATGATCCATTCAACAAAATATTAGAACATATATAGCTTTGTGGTATCCAATGCCATAAGTGATTATATAAATATATGTTGCTGAAGTTAATTTACAGTTTTTGATTTGGGAGCCAGAAAGGTAAGTAGTACCCTAAGTTAGGCTAATCCTTGGATGGAATAGCTAATGGGGGCCTAAGCTAATCAACCAGGATGTTGGGCTTGCACTGAATGAACCACCAGATCTCTCAAAATACAAAGTTAAATTAAGCTTAAAGTTTAGGAATAAAGCTATTTATACTTTAATAATCCCAATAAAGGAAAATATAAAAAATAAATCTGGTATAGCTATGAATACTTTAGCATTGGAAGTTATTTATACATTTAATATCAACAAAAATTACGTAAGCCTGAATATAATTTTATTAAAAGTATTAAGACAATATTACAATTGATAAATGCACCTTTGCCCAGTTAGGTCAACTTGATGATTAGTTAGGGTAAGTCACGATATTTTCATTAGTTTAAATGAAAATATCACAACTTAACCTAACCAATCATCGAGGGCATACAGTTGACTAGCTGGGCAAAGAAGCGGCTATGTCATCAACATGGTACATTATGGGCCTTATTTCCCAGCTATATTCACAAAATCTTATGGAGAAATAAATATAAAATTAACTTATTTGCGCATTTGATTATATCCATTAATGACATTCATCAGTTCTAATATCATTTTAATACTTTTAATAATAATAATTATAATAATAAAGTTATAATTTCTGACACTAAAATATATAAATAATTTCCAACACTAAAGTATACGTATACCATAAATCCTTTAACAATTTGTCAAAAAACTTGGAGCATAGCAAAGAGAATGTTGCCACTTCCACTTCATTAAAACTAACAAAAATATCAATTGATTAAAAGAAATAAATAATGAAGTGTATGTAGATTCAAAATATTTACAATAATGTAAATATTAAATAGGGGTGAAACCACCCACAACCACATTAAGAGGCTAGAAATAAAGCAAATAAAATGTTAGGTATTATTAAGAGGAATGTTAGTTATAAGAGTAAGGAAGTCATCTGGAAATTACCTATATAATTATATTAGGTTTCAGAATACTGCATTCAAGCTTGGTCATCTCATCTTACAATATGATATTGATATGCTTGAAGGTGTGCAACATAGGGCAACCAAGCTTATCCCTAATCTAAGATTGGAATATGGGGAAAGATTAAAGGAACGAGGCACGTTTATTTTTTAGAGAGGTTAGGAGGGGAGATATGATACAGATGTTTGAAATGTTTCCAGGTTTGGACAATTTAGATGAGAGTAACTTTTTCTCATTTGAGGCTGATTGAATTAGAAAACTGACTTGTAGAGTGGATCTATATCATGATGATATAGGGTAATTCTACGAGAAATAGACAAATGAAGTACACGGTAACCTCTTCAAAATTCATGAAACTTGGTGAGAGGGTTGGTTTAGGTCCAAATTACAAATTTCTGAATTTTTTTGAAAATTGGTCAAGTTGGTCAAATTTTATGGCTTGACCAAATTTTGGTCAAATAAAAAAACCAATAATTTTCAAACATAAATATCTCAGCTCCTAATTGTGGTAGTGTAGTAAGTCTTAAATGATAAAATATGTAAAATTAACTGTAGTTTCTAAATATGTATCATTTTTTTAGGGTAACAAAAATAAAATTATGATTTTTTTTTTTTTTTTTTTTTTGCGATTTGGCAGCGAAGATATCATTTTTCGAAAAAAAGACCAGGAATAAAAAATGTTTATTTGATGTAGTATGTACACCATAATAAGTAATAAAATGTCAGCTTATCGATGATTATTATGAAAAAAAATTACTAAAAAAAAAAAATCCTCCAAATTTTAACAATTTTTTGCTCTTTCCAGATTTTCAGTATAGTATATACCTAATTTTCTAGTATACGTAAATTTACCTAACCCTTAAAATGCCTCAAAACACAAAATTTTGTCGCGATCCTATGAAAAAACACTCAAGAAGAATTTTCTGTAACATCAAAAAAGTAAACTGCCATGGCAGCTGCAAGCTATGGAATTTTGGAAGAAAATCAATTACTATGCAGCAATTGCTATGTCACAATTAAAAAGAAGCCAATTGTATTAGAACATGTTCAACGTTCATCCAGAGAGCCGGAACCTGCACCAATACCTGAGCCAGACATACTTAACAAATGTATGGAGTGAAGCAGTAGCGATTCCACGAATCCACCACCATTGGAAGAATTTGTCATTCAAGACAGGCAATTCAATAAAGATTTGCTCAGCAACAATATTTTACCTTTATTTGATGAAAGCCCTATTAAAACAGGTACCGGTAATAAAACAATAGAGACTCCGTTCAGGACATTTGTTTCTTAATGCTAAATTCGTAGTTTTCTGTTTTTAAATATTAGCATCAGCACTTGAATACATATATACAAAATATTTGATATTTGATTATTTCACGCAACCTAAATTTATGAATTTGTTTTACAGCTGGATTGAAGCCAGGACAAAAACAGATAAAGGCTTCTACGAAATTCAGATTGACAATGGAAAAGGTTAAACGAGGTTTTGAAGCTGCTTATGGGGCTCCTATTGACTATTCTGAAGCTGGTCCATCCAAAAAAAGTTGTTTGGAAGATGATTTAGAGAGGCAAGACTACTTTTCGGACATAGTTATTGAAATTTGACATTTTAAATTAAATTTAATACAGTCATCGAAGTATATACTAAATTAAGTTTTATCTGTTTACATTTTTATAATCGGACAATATAATATATATACATATATTTTATGAAAAGTTTAATTAAAAATATACTAATTAAACTTAATGTCAAATACACTTTATTTCGGGTATCAAAAGGTTATGGAAGAATTAAAGGAGAAATTTGAAGCAAGTAACGATCGCAATCTTAGGTTACAAATACTATCATTGTATCCCTATCCCATTGAAAAAACTGCTGACTTCTTTGGAGCAACAAAGTATATGGTGCGTAAGAGCCGCAATCTTCAAAAACAGTTTGAGATTCTTCCCAACATTCCAAACATGATGAAAGGGAAGGTCATTATGGTGTACATACATCAACTAAACATTTTTTATTCTTGGTCTTTTCTTCGAAAAATGATATCTTCACTGCCAAATCGCAAAAAAAAAAAAAAATTGACATTTTTTCCAAAAAATCATAATTTTATTTTTGTTACCCTAAAAAAATGATACATATTTAGAAATTACAGTTAATTTTACATATTTTATCATTTAAGACTTATTATGCTACCACAATTAGCAGCTGAGATATTTACATTTGAAAATTGTTGGTTTTTTCATTTGACCAAAATTTGGTCAAGCCATAAAATTTGACCAACTTGACCAATTTTCAAAAAAATTCAGATTTTTGTAATTTGGACCAAAACCAACCCTCACACCAAGTTTCATGAATTTTGGAGATGGTGGAGTGTACATTTGGCACTTTCATTTGTCTATTTGTCCTGGAATTACCCTATAGTAGATTTTTTGAATGACTTGCCATATGATGTAGTAAACAGTAGCTCATTAGTTAATTTTAAGAAAAAATTTGGACACTTTCATGAATGAAGAGAGTTTCTAGATTGTAAATTAGCATTCTGATATTATTGATGAAATGACAAAAGAGATAATGGAAGTCATAGTAGCAGCTTCTGAAAAATATCCAACAAACAATGAAGTTTGTATTAGAATTATAAGTAGCTAATTTAAAAATTTGTAGGCTATTTTTAAGTTTAATTTTCATTAGTGTATGCCAGTGTATGATCACCCTAAATTAACTGAATAAAATAATGAATAAATGTGGTGAAAGTGTATTAATAAAATATGAGTAAAATTTTAAATTACTGAAATTGTACATGACAGAAAACAAATAACAATATTAAATGGAGCAAGATCTATAGAAAAAGAAGTGATTAGTGGAGTGCCGCAAGGTATAGTACTGGGACCAATTCTATTCATTATAATGCTAAACAATATAAACTGTAACCTAGAAAGCTCTCTCCTGTCATTCGCGGATGATACCAGAATACTAAGACCAATTACAGAAAAAGAAGACTGTGTAGAGCTACAAAAAGACCTACAAACTATATATGCACGGGCAGATGCAAACAATATGGCCTTCAATGAAGACAAATTTGAACTAATTAAGTATGGACCAAATAAATACCTGAAAGAACAATTCAACTACACTGGACCCACAGGAAAAGATATTGGACAAACTGATCATGTAAGGGATCTAGGGGTTATATTATCTGAAGATGCAACATTCAACAGGCACATTGACAAAGTAACCTCATCATGCAAACAACTAATAGGATATATACTGAGGACATTCAGAACTAGGGACAGTATGACCATGCTTACCCTATGGAAATCACTTGTTCTTCCACGCATTGACTACTGCTCTTAATTATGATTTCCCCATAAACAGAATGAATTGCAAAAAAATTGAGGGCCTACAAAGAACCTTTACCTCGTATATTAAACAACTGGTTAATATTCGTTTTTTGACCCAGTCACACCCAGCTATAACAGCAATATATATTGAATAACCAATCAAAGCTGAATAAGAAAATATATATATTATCTTGTGCAAATTTGTATAAAATGTACTTTTTTTAAAAAATATCTTCTACTTTCTAATATGTATGTATATAAATTTTGGTTGGTTTGTTTATTTGGGCTACCTTTTTTGGAGATTTTTCTTGGCCTTTTTTGGCTACTTCTTTCTATTTCTGGTCAGTATGGTGGTTTTCGTTCTACTGGTATGACGTGTGAAGTTGATTTCGAGGACCTAATCCGCCTTGTTGGCCTCGATGAAAATAAAAGTTTAGAGATTTTTTCCAATCATGGCATAATTCCAACATCCGTGATTTGCCCTAAATGTAATACTGCCTATATTTTAAGACAAGACTCGAAGGTGTTTAGGTGCCGTAAAAAAAATGGAAGGATGTGAAATCGTGGGTTTTACGTGCTGGGAATAGACGTCCTCATTACCAGAAATATTTCGCACGATACTTGTTCCTGGCAGAACATCCTGACGATTCTACAGTTCTGCATCACTTCCTTACTGCAATTGCAGAACTATATCCTCCAAAATAAGGTGACTGGTTAGGCTAAGTTAAGTTAGGTTAGGCTAAGTTAGGTTAGGTTATGTTTAGCACGAATGCAAACTTCTCTGGTCGATTCTGAGGTGTTTTGCATGAATCTGCCATCCGTTTCTTGTGCAAATGCGTAGTTTTCGAGATGACGATATCTCAAAAACTACGCATTTGCACAGGAAACGGATGGCAGATTCGTGCAGAGCACCTCCAAATTGACCAGAAACGTTTGCTCTCATTATAAAAGGAGACTGGGTCAAAAAACGAATAATTACCAAACAACCTAATGGGCAACAGGTGAGTAAAAACAAATTAAACTACTGGGATAGGCTCAGAGACCTTGACCTTTATTCCATAGAGAGAAGGTTTGAGAGATACATCCTAATCTACACCTAGAAAATTCTAGAAAGGCTTTTAGTTGCCCCCAATACTGAACCAATTGTGCCAACCTTAACAAGAACTGGCAGAATGTGTAAAAAATATCACCTCCCACCAAACGGTCTGAGAAGGATTCAAACCCTTCAATATAATAGTATCTCTAGGCAGGGTTCTCGCCTGTTTAACTCCTTGCCTCAGTACCTTAGAGATATAAGTGCAGTCCCAGTAGATACTTTTAAAAAACACTTGGACATGTTTTTAGCCAACATACCAGACCAACCCACAGTGCCAGGGTATTCCTCTGCCAAACCAGCCCCCACAAATTCAATAGGGGACCAAATCGTATGGCAGGAGGAAGAGAAAAGAAGGGTGGCGACCCCGTCGTGGCCCCGCCTCAGGAGGCGCTGAGCGGACTTCGTGGGATCCAGAGATTTTATCTCGTTTTAAATTGATAATTAATTACTTTTAAAATGATAATTAATTAGTTTTATAAAAATTGGTTGTTGCCAATGTACAGGCAGTTTTTACATAGTGGAGCCACCTCGATGGGGCGAAGTGGCCCCCAGTTTGCCCACTATAAAAATTTCTTATGTTCTTATTGTATTCTTGGCTTGGGTTGGGTTGTGTAAGCTACTTTGGTAGTACTAAGTAGTTGTATGTTGATTGGCTGACTTGAGAGTGACGTTTCGCAGGATTTTATTATTATTGTGGAGTGTAACTCATGACCTGGACAGGGCCCAGTGGTTTCGTTTTCAAACGAAATATAATGCTTTGTAATGTTTAGTATATCTCCTTTCCCTTCACTGGATATGTTTTCTTTTCATAACTCGCAGGTACCAACTGTAAATGAAGTAGTAACAACCACAGTCATATCTTTTTATGATGACGTCATTAAAAGCACTCGATGAGGTTGTAAGATCTCGTTATTTCCGAGTTGCAAGTGATATATGAATGAATTAGTTCATTTAAGTACTGCATAAGTTGATTAACGTTATTTAAATATATGTAATAATTAAACTACAAAAACACTTGGCTATTTTTTTGTCACTCTATCCAAAGTGGAACTTTGGGAAGAAGTCATCGAAAATAGAAAATCATCATATTATTATATATATAGGGTGAACCAAATGTAGGTGGACAGTAAATGATAACGTTTATTTTGAGAATACATATTTAATTTTTTTGTATACTATAATACAAAATAAAATTTAAATAAATTTAGTTATAATATTTAATATAATAAAACACAAACACCATAGTTATAATGAACACCATAGTTATAATATAATATAACACAAACCGTATTCAACCTACTGTCCACCTACTTTTGGTTCACCGTGTATATATATATATATATAAAATTGGTAGAGAAACAGCCTTATGTCAGGTCCTCGTTTTTTATGACTGGTTACCAAAATACATTAGTTTTCCAAGACATTCCAAAATAATAACAATAACAATAATAATAATAAGTACAATTGAAAATTAAGCCATAAGACAGTTTCATTGTGTGAAACTGGTGTTTCTTTTATTCTGATTATAAATACTGAACAGAGTAGAGGATAAACAAGTTAATTTATCTGTCTTTTTAATTTTTAAAGTTATCTTATTAATAACTTATAAACTGCAGCCCATAAACAACATAGAGGGAGGGGGCCCTTAGAAAATTGCAATATATAAAAGTAAATAGAAAGCCAAAAATGGGAGTTCACACCATGATAATTATGTGTCTATACTCTCTCTCTTCTTTTACTTCGCTAAACAAATAAACATGGAAAATATGTAATGGAAAATACTTTACTAAAATTTCTAAAGAGGAAATAAAGTTTTGACAGGTTTTAAACCGTATCTCAGCCTTTCTCTTCTGAAGTAAAACGAGCCCAGTGCCTCCCCTTTGCATTCTTGTATCTTTAATCTCCAAGAAATACGGAGATCGAGAATTGATTCCCTGCCTTACTCGTGCGCGTGCCGTAAAAGGTAACTGTACGGGGACCCCCGGGGGTAGAGTTATATCTATTGCTTCCCTGTACATACCAGGGCTGCAGAAAGAATACTCCCCCACGATAACCAAAGACGACTCGGACTTGCGCAGTGTGCCTACCAACGCTGTCCTTGGAAGGTTTTGCTGGCTCGTGTGGCAGTGTGGAATGCTAGAGATATAAATGAGGATGCAAAGAGGTTGCAACTGGCCAAGATATGTCGGGACGGACATTTTGACTTACTTGGTTTGTACGAAGTGAAAGTGAAAGATAATCGTGATGTGGAATGAGGAGGAAATAACGCTGTGAAACCGAGTAAAGAAAGCGGAAGAGGTAAGAGGAATGTTGTTTTGTTAATGAAAGATGAATGGTATGAACATATGAGGAAGTATAAATGTGTTGACTGATAAACGTCTGTATGCTGAATTTAAGTTAAGAGATTGAAAGTAGTAGTGATTGAAGCACATGCACCAAGTGATGATAGATGTGCAAAAAGAGAAGGGTGTAATGTGGAATATGGTAAGTGATGTGGCTGAAAGCATAGGGAATATGTTTAGAGTGATTGTATTGGGCGGTCTGAATAGGAAGCATGTTGCGCCCGGATTGAATGAAAGTGTGGATAAAATAAAAGAATTGTACGTGGAAAAAGGTCTGTCTGCTACAAGTACAACCCTCGAACACATGGATATCCATAAGTCTGATAGATTAAGAAATGGTGAGTTAAGATAGGCTAAGGGACGTGTGTGTGACAAAAGATGTTTGGGGATTGAGTATAAAAGGAAAAGAGACTGGACAGACACAGATTAAAAAAAAAAAGTTGAAGGGCTGAATTCGAATGAAGTGATGACATAGAATAAAGCATGAGAAAAGGGAGTTGGAAAGGGAAAACGCAATAAAGTGGGAAATTGGAGCTAGTGGACTCGAACCCGCCTCGCGTGGATTCGGAGTCAGTATGCTACAGATCACGTCATCTAGAACCCAAAAAATGGTTCGTTCAAGCGAGACCAAAATTTACGCTGTTTGACCATGCTCCGTTAAATTCCCTCGCCTTTATGGAAATGAATGTATTTTCAATGCGGTTATTGCACTAAAAATGCATTCAGTAGAAGAAGCTCTTACCTAGATGGTGAACAAATGGAGGTATAGAATGTGGAAGTGTACAAGGAATGTTTAGTGAAGACGATAGTTGGTGTACGTGGGTGTGTGCAAAATGGAGTGAGGAGAAAGGCGACTGCATAGTAAAACGATGTCGTGAAGAATGCAGTAAAAGAAAAGAAGAGAGTCGGGGAAAGACTGTTCCAAACTCAACCTGGTAGTGATGAAAGAAGATGGTATGAGTTGTACAAAGAATGCAAAATAAATGTTAAGCGAGTAGTAAAACACAGTAAAAAGAGAATAGATGAAGACTTGGGAAGGAAGATGAATAAGCAGTATGTAGATAACAAAGTTATTCTGAAAAGAAGTGAAGTGAGGAAGCGCAAAAGTCAGTCTGTTGGAATGACCGATGGGCGATGACAAAAAATTTAAATGTCAATGTGTAAATGGCAAGCTGAGCATATACCGAGAGATTTAAAGAGTAGTTTAGTGAGTTGGTAGGTGAGGTAGATAAACAGGGAGCAACTGTGAATATAGTTGGTTTTGGTGGTGTATGGAGAAGTGTATAACAGGGAATGAAGGCAGCAAATTACAGGAAACTGAACAAACAATATGCAAAGTGAAGAAAGGAACGTTGGCAGAAACTGATGGAATATATAGTGAAATAAAATAAAGAAGAGTGGTGCTTCATATCAAAGATATGTCAAAAAGTGTGAGAAAGGTAGATGTGTTCCAGGTGATTGAACAAAGCCAGTAATTGTATCACTATACAAAAATAAAGGTGAAAGAAAGAAAAATATTATGGTATAAATGCAGGGTGGGAGAAAAGTCTTTAAGGATTTTATACATACAAATAATTTGTTAATAATAAATAAATTCCAATGATATCACTGCAGTGTATGCGATACTTTTCAAAGCAACTATACAAGACCAGGAATGACCCTAGGCTAGAACAGGAAGGCACTAAGCCCTAGCCCCAGTCAGCGCCATATCAGTAAGGATGGAATACAGCAATGAAGAAAAAGTTTATTTTGTATCGTGGGCTATTTCTTATAATAATTGTGAAGAAAGTTTGCGTTTATTTCAAGAAAAATATAATAAATCACCACCAAATGCAAGCACTCTTCGATACTGGAAGCTCAAACTTTTGGAAACATGGAGCCTGGTAAAAAATCGTCCAAGAAGCGGAAGGCCAATAACGGCGACAGGAGACAACAACAAAGAAAATGTCCTCGCCAGTTTTCAAGTCGATCCAACAACTTCAACGAGAAAAGTCGCAGAGGAATTGGGTATTTCCAAATTTTCAGAAGCAAAAATATTGAAATCACAGGGGTACCACGATTACAAACACACTTACTCTCAGCTCATATACGATGATGATTCTGATAGACGGCTGCAGTTTGCTGAAACAATAAGACAAAAGTTCAACAGTGATCCAGATTTCCTTGGAAATATCAAATTTTCAAATGAATGTGTCTTCGGTTTAATGAGTAAAGGAAGCAACCAAAACGTTCATTACTGAGCGGAAAAAAATCCCAAAATACGATTGGAAAACCCGTTAAAATGGCTACACTAACAGTTTGGGCGTGCATTGGTTATTCAGGACTCGTTTCCTTTGACATATCGAGAGATACGATGGATGAAAAACGCTATTGCCAGGTAGTAAGAGACAAAGTTTTGCCACAGTTTACTAGTGGCGTTGGCAGGAATTGGCTTTATCAACATGATGGAGCGCCGCCACATTACTCTGCAGCTGCCCATGAGATTCTGGATACCAAATTTGAAGGAAGATGGCTTGGGCGGCGAGGTCCATCGAGTGGCCAGCCAGATCACCTGATTTAAACCCATGTGATTTCTGGCTTTGGGCCAAATCCAAATGTGAGTGCCCTTGGCCGCAGAATAGATGAACAACTGAAAAGGATCCCACTCAATATGTTCAGAAGAACAATGAAGAGTTTCACAGAGAGAATCCACAAATGTATCATAGCGGATGGGGAACTATTTGAAGATTATAATACAATTTAACAAAATACTTGTATAACTAAAAGTCTTATAGAATTTTTGTTTGATTTGTTTCATCGTAATGTTAAGTAAATAGTTATATGTGTAGAATCCTTAAAAACTTTTCTCCCACCCTGTACTTTGAGTATAGCTGGAAAAAGAATACGGAAGAGTGCTGATAGAGTAAAACAGATTGCTGATCTTTGGTTGTAGAGAGTTTTTATGTGGGTGGTACTGCTCGCGTAAAAGTTAGGAGTTGAGTTGGGTGATTGATTCAATTTTAATGCTGAAGTACGATAAGGCTGCGTGATGTCACCCTGGCCCTTTAATGTGTATATGGATGAAGTGACACGTGAAATGAAAGCGAGAAATGCTAAAGAGAGTCGTAAATCTGGATTTGAAACAGAATGGGTAGTAGCTGTAGTATCTGATGTATACTGATTATGTAATGCTTCTGGGTGAACCAGAGAATGAATTAAGGAGAGCAGTGACAAGTTCTTTGACATTTGTGAAAGAAGATTATTGGAAGTGAATATAAATAAAAATAAGGTTCCTTTCGTTGAGAGAAGGGAGAATCAGCATGTAATGTTGTGGTGAATAGAAAACGTTAATAGGTTGTGAAAGAATTTTAGTATTTTGAATGTTTGCTTGAGAAACATGGTGCGAGTATAGAGGAAGTGGAAAGCAGAGTGATGAAGCGCAAGCGAATCACGGATACGACAAAAGTCTTGGTAAGAAGAAAGTGCTTGAATGTACAGTAGATGTAGAAGGGGTTTGCAGCTTTATTTTGCTGATACAATGCATCAAATATTTCAAATATAAATTTTAACTGATATTTTCCCCTTCATAAATCCTCCGTAATTCGGTTGTGGAGGCATCCACAAGGTCATAACATCGACACTGTAAAAACTAACAACTTATCCGAACCTAGCGTAATCAAACCTACGCTATGCTAACCTAACCTAACTTAATCTAACCCACAATATACTTGTCGACAGAATGTGAAGTCGATCAGATGTAATCCCCGGTAATTCAGTTTCAGAAAAGTTATCTTACCCTGATTTCATTATAAGCTTTCCAAAAAGCATTGTTTCTACTGGTTCGCCTTCGTGGTACCGATTGGTCAAAATTTGGGGTCTGACTCACGGACTACAGAACCAAAAATACAGTTTCCTTCGAAATGGTATTGAGAAAACGTTTGTCTATTTTTATAATGTATGAAACCTCTAATATGTTTCTGTAAGTAAAGGTTAGCTTAAGTTAGGTAAAGTTTGGTTAAATTAGGTTAGATTTGTTAAAACTTGGGAAGGTTAGATTAGACAATTTTATGTTTCGTCATCTTTGATAATAAATGTGCAAAAAGGTAGTGGAACTTTTTCAAAGAAAAAACCTTTTAAGAAAGGTAAATATTTTCGAAACGTCGAGAAATTTCTCTTGAATGCAAAATTTTTCGACGAAAATGTTTGAATTTCTACTAACAAAGACGCTCAAACATAAAATGAGCTACTCTAACATAACCAAATTTCACCTAACCTAACCTAATTTAACCTAACCTAACCCGCATTTACAAAGACTACAATTAGAAATTTGCTAGAAAGAAAAAAATTGAATACGTCTCTTCAACATTTTGAGAAAAATTCTAATCTAGTTTTTGTTTTGACTTTCAGAGTGCAATAAATAATTAATCGCTTGAAACACTTTCTTCCAAAATGTTTGCGTTCAAAGTCACAAACGTCTGAAAATAACCATCTGCATATCAATACCAATTCTCTTTTAAAGTAATAATAGTAATAATAATAGAATAATAATAATAATAATAATAATAATTCTTTTTACGTTTAAATCACATTAATTTTGCGATATTTTTTTCGTTTCAAATTCAATCTCTTTCCGAATCTAAAATTACAATACACTGAATAAAACATCGTGTATATATAAAGGGTGATCCAGAGAAATGGGACCCAAAAGAAACTCCTGTAACTCTTAAAGTACAGGTGGGGCACGGGAATCAAGTGTTTTTTGAATAGCTAGTAATCGGCCATTAGGAATGGGAGGGGCGTGCGGTAGGTAGCATTCCATTCCTGGGTTCATAGCATTTAACTTTAACTAACACTCACCTTTATCTTTCAGGTGCCATCATGGAGCAGTGGACGTTAGAACACCGCATGTTCGCGTATGATCATTTTGTTAGGAGTGGCGAGTCAGTGACAGCAGTTCAGCGTGCGTTTCGCCGCAGATTCAACATTCATCGAAATGACTCTGTTCCCGCTCGTGACACAATCTTACGTTGGGTTAACAATCTTCGAACAGGAGGCTCAATAATGAAAACAAAACCGAAGGGGCCGCAACGCACTGTGCGTACTCCAGAGAACGTTGAAAGGGTCAGACAAGCGATGTTGCAAAGCCCAGGCCGCTCTGCTCGGAGACATTCAGCTGCACTCGGAATCAGCAATCGTACTGTTAGACGGATTTTGCATGAAGAATTACATTTTCACCCATACAAGTTAGCGATGGTGCAGGAATTGAATGTAAACGATTGCCCCCAACGACTGAATTTTGCACAGGAAATGCTTGCACTTTATGAGCAGAATGAAAACATGATGGTGGTAATGAGTGATGAAGCCCATTTCCACCTTAATGGGGCCGTCAACAATCAAAACTGTCGGTATTGGGCTGCTGAAAATCCGCGACAACTCCATGAAAAACCGCTGCATAGCCCTAAGGTTACAGTTTGGTGCGCGGTGGGAAAGTTTGGCGTCATCGGTCCCTATTTCTTCGAACAAAATGGGGTTACCGTTACCATAACATCTGGGCGTTACATTGAGATGGTGAACACCTTTTTCATCCCTGAGTTACGAAGAAGGCGTATTGCTCGTCGACATTTGTGGTTTCAGCAAGATGGGGCCACGCCACACACCGCCAGAGCGTCAATGGCTGTTCTTCGCCCCTGTTTCCCAACCATCTCATTTCGAGATTTGGTGACATTGCATGGCCCCCTCGGTCCCCTGACTTGTCCACATGTGACTTCTTTCTATGGGGGTACCTCAAGTCACGTGTCTACGAGGACAAGCCCCGTACATTAGATGCATTGAAGGAAGCGATCCGTCAACAAATCATCCAAATCAACAGAGACCTGCTGGGAAGAGTGGAGGCCAATTTTCGTAAACGCCTTCAACAATGCGTCGACGGCCAAGGACATCATATGCCAGATATAATTTTCGGTACATGATTATTATGACATGAAATGCTATGTTCTTACGAATGTTGTTCTACCAATATATTTTCTTTACAAAAATAAATATCATTTTCCTGATTATTCCAAAAACACTTGGTTCCCGTGCCCCACCCTGTATAAGTCCTTTTATAAAATCATACGCATCATTCGAAAGAGGATAGTTACAAGTTTGT
This sequence comes from Bathynomus jamesi, assembly GCA_023014485.1. NCBI lineage: Eukaryota > Metazoa > Arthropoda > Malacostraca > Isopoda > Cirolanidae > Bathynomus > Bathynomus jamesi. Next base: position 19,633 of record JAJOZX010001813.1, read on the forward strand.
ACAGGATTGTATAGGTTTTGACAATACAATACAAGACAAGATAAGATACAAAACAAAATAAAAGTGTTAGTTAAAACTAACCCTTCAAGATGACTGCATGGACTGTGGAACAGCTGCGTTTCATAACTGAGCAATATTATGAGCATGGAAGAAGTGTAGTTTCAGCTCAAAGATCTTTCAAGACAAATTTTCAGATGTCAAAATCACCTTCTAAGAAAGTAATCTGTCGGTGTGTCAGAAATTTTTCCCTAACTGGCAGCATTGGAAAAAGAAAACCAACTGGAAGAGTGCGCACAGCAAGGATAGACGAGATCATTAACAGAACTCATGAAATTGTACAGGATAATCCTAACATAAGCATCAGACGTGCTTCTCAGCTGTTAGGAGTTGGATATGGAACAACACACCGTATATTCAAGCAAAATTTAATGCTCTTTCCATATAAAATTCAAACAGTGCAACAACTAAACGATGGAGATTTCGCACGAAGACGACAATTCTGTCAATGGATCCAACAGAAGGTAAATGACACCACCAATTTTCTAGCAACTTTGATTATGTCAGACGAAGCCCATTTTCACTTGAATGGAACTGTAAACAAACAAAAATTTTGTTTCTGGGCAACAGAAAATCCATTGAATATTACCGAAGTCCCGTTGCATAGTCAGCGTGTAACTGTTTGGTGTGGTCTTACTGCATCTCAGATCATAGGGCCGTACTTTTTCGAGGATTCCACCGGAAACACGGTCACTGTAAATGGTGATCGCTACGAAAAAATGTTGACCGATTTCCTTATTCCTAAATTAAGAGATCTTTGTCTAGAAAACCACTGGTTCCAACAAGACGGAGCTACCTGCCATACCACGAGGAACTGCATGGCAGTTTTGCGTCAAACGTTTCCAGGCGAGTTAATCTCAAGATTTGGAGACGTTGAATGGCCCGCAAGGTCTCCGGACTTTTCTCCCTTAGATTATTATCTCTGGGGATATTTAAAGAGTAGGGTCTACAGAAATAACCCAACGACCTTGCAAGAATTGAAGGCCGCCATCACAAATGAGATACAGGCCATACCACCGCACACTCTTGCAAAAGTGATGCAGAACTTACAAGCGAGAACACTGGAGTGCTTGGCAACTAATGGAGCACATTTGAAAGGAGTCATTTTTAAAAAATAAATATTTCATAATAAACTTGTAACTCTACTCTTTCGAATGATATATAGTTTTTATGAAAGGAATTAAATATTAAGAATATTTGGCTTTTTTTTTATGGGTCCCATTTATCTGGATCACCCAGTATAGTATTTCAAGCGTTTGATACTTCAAATCAGTGAATACTGCTGCGAACATCTTGCATGAAGTACATACAGCAATACCCGATAGATACCAATATACACCATATGCTTGAAATTCTTTAAACTTAATTGTATTAAAATAACTAAACGCTTACCATTCAGCCATAACATCGTGCAGGACACTGTTGTTGATATTGAATCTGTAAAAGATTGGGCGCCAATGCGTATAAAGATAGACATAAATCATAAGATGAGTTTTTTATATATAAAACTTGTTCTAAAAGTTTAGGGAATAATTAAAGATCATATATATAAATATACACTAGAATAACCACTGCGCTTTGTGCAGTAAAAGAACCCGAAACACAACCTCGGGGAAGAATAGGTTGTGTATTACTAAAACCTTCCCTGGTTCTCCCTTAATGTGTATACTTTGTTGCAGATTACCCTATTCGTTTAGGTGTGTATAAACGAACAGACATCATCAACATAATTATCCCATCATCGGTGGTGTAGTGGTTAACATCGCTCACTAGAAATCCACCGGCCCCGGGTTCGATTCCTGGCGAAAGCAGGTGGCGCGCAGCTTACCCAGCTGTTTATCCTTCCAGAAAAAGTAGGTTGGTAGTTAATGGGTACCCTGGGTGGCCGAGTGGTTAAGACGCTGGGTTGCTGCTGCTGATTGGGAGGTGGTGAGATCGAGTCCGGACAAGGACTTCGTAATTTTTGACCACCTGTGGTGGGTCGTGGTTCGGATTCCACGTTCAACTGCAGGTCCAAGATGAAGCAACAAGCTTGATGTTCGTCAGAATGAACAATTCGGACGAAAGCAAAACAAAGGTGTGTGTATATATATATATATATATATAGCTTGTAGAAGTAATTATATTTTTTGTTTATTACTTATATTTATACTAGACATAGGCAGCAAATGCTTATTTCATAGACCACCCAAGTTAAATTAACTTTAAAGGATTATTTTTAAAAAAAGCAACAACAACAAAAAGTGCGTTAAGTGATGACAAAGAATGCATCTGAGCAGTATTAACCAAACGTATTCAGCGGAAACGCTTCATTCAGCAAATATTTGCATTTTTCATCGTTAATGGCGAGACGTTGCTGCTTCGGCTGCAGCTCTTTCAACGAAATGGAATGTTAATGAATTTCAATTTATTATGCTTAATTTTAAAACTTGTGTTTCGTAAATTTATTAACGAAAACAAGAGTAAAAATAAACAGGCAGTTTATTCCATTATTTTTATGCTTATCGTCGTATAAAGGAATTATTTGTTTTTACAATAAGAAAACCGATCAACAAATGAAGAACTGAAGGCAAAACTGTTCTCTCTTCTTTCGAACTAAATGCGAAGTATTCATTTTATTCATGAATTAAAGCAAATCTTATTGTATAGTAAACCAATTATTATTATTATTATTATTATTATTATTATTATTATTATTATACAATTTGCCTAGTGCTTACCAGAATAATCTTTATATAATAAAAAGATAACATTGTAATTATTCCCAATTTATTAAATAAATTAAAATAATGAAAAAAAAGGTTTGAAAGAATGTGCATGATCGCGACTGTAAGATCAACTCTCAACCTTTATTTTAAATAATGTGCTGCACCTGTTCTTAACACGTTTTGACTGAATTTTAAAATGAATTTATTTAGAAAACAAAACACATTTCAGAAGTTTAAAAAAAACAATCGAAAAGAGATCAGTTTTAAACCTTTAATTGTTAACGTTTTCACGCTTTAGTTACAGAAGAATACGTCACGTAACTTTTACGATCTTCAAATATGAGTAGTATGGTCGCAAAAATGCCGAGTGGGGGAAAGGGGAGGGGCAAGAGGGTGGGAAGGGGTGGCACTAGGATAGTGCTGAGAGATGGCACTGAGATGGTGAGTGGTGGCACTAAAAATTATTTTTACGTTAAAAATTATTTTTATGAAGTAATAAATAAAGTATGAAGTTTACAGGCCACCCACCACCCCTCACCGTCATCAATGTACCTTATCCACCCAGGCCACCCCCGCGCCTTATCCAGCACACAACCATGCACGACCATGATCCCCCAAAACCCACTATCTCACAACTCTACAGCCCAATCATAGTCGGATCCAGTGGGGGTTAGGGGGTACGTGCCCACATAGGCTAGATCCCCAAAGGACGAATGGAACTTGTGAGCGTTTTGCTCGACAATTGACACCCAGATCATGATAATTAGGTATATATAATGCCTCCTTTAAGGACAGCACGCAGCACCAGACTTTCGACATTCTCATTCCTTTTCTGTACGACTCTCTAACGCAAGAGTTAATCGGTATTTTCAATCTTTCACCCACTCAACCGGTCAACTCTGGAACAATCTTCGTCAATCCATCTTTCCCCCCCGTCTAAAATATCCAATCTTTCAAACGAAGAGTGTCTAGGCCTCTCCAAAACCCTGGACCTTGATTTTGGCTCTCTTCTTCTTCTATGGGGGAGGGACCGCTTTTGCGGCATTCACCCTTGGCCCCTCCTTCCTGCATAAAAAAACCAGCCCACTTCTTTCCTTCTGAAATACATTCATGTCCACTCAGTATATATATATATATTATATATATATATATATATATATATATATATATATATATATATATATATTAGGGTGCGTCACTGTATATAGGGTCAAAATTCAACTTCGATCATGTTTAGGGGTCGCGCAATGAATCTGAAGTTTGACATAAGGGAGAAAGCAAACCATAGCTGGAAAAACGAAAGTCAACATATATTTCGACAGCCACAATTGAGAAAAACTTAAATACAGCTTTAAGACGATCATATTCTCATTGAACAAGTTACTCATCATAAGTTCATAACAGTTGTTCACGCCAAGAGGTCTCTCTTGTTTGCTGTTTTCGGGTAAAGCCGGCGGTGATCCTCAACGACCCGAAGCATGCACTGAATTTGGTCCTCTTTCTTCGTTATTCCCGAAGCGGTGAATTCCTGGATGACGGCAACGCCTCGGTCAGCCATATCGTTGGTGAGCACAAGGCTCTCCGCACGCGCCGCTTTACAGCATAGGTGTCCAACAACGGCCAGTGCGCTGGGCCGGTCGTCAGGAATCCGAGGTCAATTTCCAGGTTATCGAAGATCGTCATGGTGGTGAAAAAAGCAGGAAGATCTTTTCTAGCTGCCTCTACAGGAGTGAGGAGGGTGGGAGATGATGGTTCATCTGAACCCTGAACCCCACTCATATTGGTGACCATTTTCCTCTTGTCATCCAGGAAGATCTCTTCGTCGAAGAGGGCCAGGCCAACCGTGGCTTCAAACAGGTATAAGAGGTGTCGGCCGAAGGACTTCATGGCTGCGTCCCTGATGACCGGATTCTCGTGTTGTGAGTGTCTTGAAGAGGGTGAGGTCCATACGAGCAGTGGTGGGCACGCGCAACAATTTTTGTAGCGCCGCAACCGCAACCGCAACTCTGCTGAAATAGTTGCGCCGCACGCGCAAGCGCAACCCTTTTCAAAAAGTTGCGCCGCAAGCGCAAGCGCAACCAAAAATGTTGCGCCGCAACTGCCCACCTTTGCATTTAACGTATATCTGCAGTGGTGGGCACGCGCAACAATTTTTGTAGCGCCGCAACCGCAACCGCAACTCTGCTGAAATAGTTGCGCCGCACGCGCAAGCGCAACCCTTTTCAAAAAGTTGCGCCGCAAGCGCAACCAAAAATGTTGCGCCGCAAGTTGCGCCGCAAAAAGTTGCGGCGCAACTGCCCACCTTTGCATACGAGGGGCAACAGATGGTCTCGTAGCCGTGAACCACGCTCGAATGTAGTACTGGACGACGAACACGGAGAGGTGGCCGAGGTTAATCCAGAAGATCTCTGTCCTGTTCGATCCTCGGGAGGTGGATGGTCGCTGGGTCATGGCTTGAACGAACTGGTACCTGAAGATCCATATTTTCAAGGCATAAATCGCCTTCGCCATCTACCTGGCCCGATGGAGTGCGCCTGGAGCCATGAAAGTGATAGAGGAGGAACGACCATAAAGCACATCTTCCAGGAAGATCACTGCCAACTCTAGCAGTTCCTTATAGTCGTCTCGGGGTTGCTGGACTCAGAGTTGTTCTTTGGCGAACTTGAGGATGTCTTCACGCCATGGCTCAACCGTCGATGTCATGGCCTAATCGTCGAGTGCAGTTTGGAACGCCTGTTGTCCAACCTTCGGCCAGAACTCCCTGAAGTTCAGGAAGAGGGAAACGTCCGGACTCTTCGACTGTTCCATGACCAAAGCAGAGAACACGGCCTCCAACAAAATCTCGAAAACGTGGTGACGACAGGCCAAGTAGAGGAGATCCCGTTCCAGCATTTGCTCAATCCGCAGGCATACACCTCCTTTGGTTCCCGTATTCACTGCTGTGGTGTCAAAGCAGAGGGACTTCATGCGATCCTTGAGGTTCCATTCGTCCAGGACCTCTCCTCCAATGACCGTTGCTGCTTGTTCAGCCTTCCCATCAGTAAGCTTGGGGACCGCCAAGAGTTTCTCCACTCCCTCATCGGAGACCAGGATGGGCAAGCGGTCAATTCTTTCCCGACCAGATAAGTCGGACATCAGCTTCCCGTCCCAGTGGAGTGAGGGGAACAGTGGGGGAAAAGCTCAACCTCAGCTCCGCAGCCAAAGCTGTGCGATGAACAATGCTTTTCCTCGGATGGTGGTTGGGCTGATGGCCAGCTGCTCCACATCGTGACCAAGATAGGATGCAAAGGGGACCAGGACATGAGCTGCTTTCCGATCGCTGAGTTGGGTCCGGTCGAGAGCTGAAGCCACCTGAGCGCTGAAGTCGGGAAGACCTCAGGGCCGCTTTGGAGGACAGAAGGTCCTCGTCCTCGGGTAGGCGAGGGCATTGGCGAGTCTCCACTGTCCAACACGGAAGTGGAAGAAGACGACTCAAGTTCCACCGTGGCACTCTGAGCATCTTGGTCTTCCAGAGATCGCTTCTGCCGTCGTTCGTGCTGAGCTCTCTGCTCCTTCTTCGCTGTCTCCTCCTTCTCCCACGAATTGTCGACTCCGATCATGCTTCCTGGTCGCCCAGGCCGACGCTGAGCGATAAGGAAATCCTTATCCTCTTTAATCTTCATGAGATTGAGTGGTCGCGATGGGCGACGTCGAAGAGTTCCTTCAAACTCTTCTGAACTCCTCATCTTCGACTGCCTTTCCAGAAGTTTTTGACGAGCTCTTCTTCAAGTTCATGTGCTCTGCATGGAGCTTCGTAACTTTCGCTAAAAGATGGGAGAAATCAATTATTGGGATCTTAGCTTTGTCCCAGACTTCTGCCACCTGTTGCACCGTTAGCTTCACACATTGCTTCAAAAGGGCTTCATGTCCGTGATGGTGAAAGAGGACTCGCAACACTTCACCACGACTGGGTAACTTCGCTCCCGAGAACCCGGACAGCGGCTTACTCACCAGCCAGATGGCTGAGGAAGATCGAGTTTTCGACATTCACAAAGAACCCCTGACGAAAGAGAAGAAACGAGTGAGATCATTTTGCATCAGCAAGGTCTGCAAGCATTCAAGAACATGAAAAAACACCAAATCAATCATAAGACACACCTACGAGAGACTCTTGAGATTGGATTTACGGAAAGAGGCTCTCGTATAAGGGAGCCGCTCCATGCAAAACTTCAAGTGTCATGCGCGACCCCTAAACAGTCTTCGATCGACCTGAAATTTTCACCGCGAAGTTTTCTCATCAAATGGGTAAAAATGATGGATTGCCCGAAGATGATCAAAAACTTTCGTTTTTTTGACTCACCCTAATTCGGTCATATATATATATATATATATATATATAATATATATATATATATAATATAATAGATATATATGACGGGGTTGATTTCTGTCTGTTCTATGTTCGTTTATACACGCCTAAACGACTAGAGTGATCTGCACCAAACTTAGTACACACATTAAGGTAGAACCAGGAAAAATTTTAGCGACGCACCTGCCCCTCTCAGTTCCACCCATGGGAGGAGGACTAAGAGAGGCCCCCTAAACGTCAGTCATACTGATTTTACAGCCATTTCAGCCAGTCAAAACGGCTTTACGCGAATTCATTGGTTTTAATTCTCTCAATCCGTCTTTCTGGCTGTAGACTCTAGTGAGGAAGGTTGTATTTATCTGTTCTTTCTATTTAATCTCTTTCTAAAGCATATATTACTCTCAGTTTTAAATTCTCATATTTTCTGCTTTTCAAAATAATTTATTTTAAGCACAAGTTCTATTTTAACCTGTAAATAATATACTTTTACTAATTCCCTATCTTTTTTCCCTTTTACTCTAAGTTATCATAAAAACAAACGTGCCGAGTGGGCTGCTGAATTGTAAGCTTGTGAGTTTTTGGGGGTCGTGGTCGTGGGCTGGGGGAATTGTGGACGAGTAAGGTGTGGGTGTGGCCTGGGCGGCTGAGGTACGTTGACGACGATGAGGAGTGTTGGGTAAGGTGTTTCAAAAATGACTCGCTCTCATATCAGAACTTGCACTCTCCATATTCTCATTACCACTAGTATCAGTTCCCGTCCCCCAAATTGAGCTCTTAATATGAAAGGGAAGTGGGGATTCATGGGGGGGGGGCGTATTCAAAGACTAATTTAGTATATTTTGATATTATTTAGTGTATTTCTTTCGATTGATTGATTTACGGATTGATATGATTAATTATTAATTAGCGTATTTATTTTGCATTTTTCAGACTGTGATCCTTCATTAATGAGTAAACACAACATGAACTTGAGAGCTGACACTGATTAGTAATTATAATAACCCCTCCATGAACCACCCCTTCCCCTTCATATTAAGAGCTCAATTTTTGGGTGTGTTTACTGATACTAGTGTTAATGGGAATATGGACAGTGCAAGTTCTGCTATGAGAATGAGTCAATTTTGACACACCCTAGTATTGAGTGGCCTTTAAACTTCATACTTTATTTATTACTTGATAATTATTGTTTTATATATATATATATATGAAAATTATTTCACGAAGGTAACACGTGAAAAATATTTATGATGAATAAAACCACGAAGGAAAGGTTTTATTCATCATATATATATATATATATATATATATATTCAAAGTGTAAATGAAATTTTGAAGAGTTAAAACAACTTTTCACATAGGGCATCATTCTGTCCATACATCCATTTCAGGGTACGAGCAGCTCGCATCAGCACTGTCAAGCAAATAGGAGTCAGACTACTGACAAGGTTTCCGTACGTGGTTCATTACCACTGAAAACAACAAAGCTCTGTGTTAGTCTAGTGAAAAGAACATTCATATCCGGATTCAATTTTTTGCAATTTGCGTTAGTTTGTATTGCAAACACCTCTAGTTATTATCAGTTGTGGTGCATGATTTTTCAGGAGCAAGATGCACCGCAAGTTTGTTTTCTTCCTAAGACAGCACAAATTTTGCCTGTAGCAGTCGCAGTCATACTCTTCATAGTTAACAAAAACTTTGAATAATTTTCAACATAAAAGTAATTTTGTATTTCCCTGTTTTTCTTTTCGGTCTTAACAAGCACCTAACAGATTAAAAACATTAATGGAACCTTTGGGATATTAAAGGGATTAAAAAGTTAATTTTCAGTGTCAACCGTCAACCCCCTCATATCAATGCCAGTGCCATCTCTCAATGTCAGTGCCACTCTTCACCCGTCTCCACCCTACCCCACCACTTTGCCCATACCCAGTGGCGTATTAAGGGGGGGGCCAGGCCCCAGGGCCCAGCTGTTTTAGAGGCCGATGTTTATAATGATATCAATGAGAAATTTGGAATGCTCAACAATAGCTCTCAACTAACTTCAGAGGAAGCATCAAAAGCAACAAAAAATCTGGCTAGTCCATTACCCAAATGATTTTGAAGACAGCTTCCCATTTGAGTTTCAGCATTTTGTACTGTTTCTCAAACAAAACGCTTTAGCCGACACTCGCCCATTAGGAGTACTACAGGAAGTTCACAAATTGAGAGCTGTTTTCCCAAATGCTTTCATTGCTTATCGCCTTTATTTGTGTTTGATGATGTTAAATGCAACTGCGGAGGGTTCTTTTTCTCATTTGAGCATATTAAAAATGTTAAACGTCAAATGCTAACCTAAAAGAAATTGCAAAGTCTGTCATTGTTACGCATAGAAAAGAATATTTTGCAGAATTTAAATACTGAGCTTGTGATTGGAAAACTTAGTGATATGAAGCAGCTTAAAAAACTTTTGTATACTGGTGGGGGATGATTTTGTGACCAACTTTGGTAGATTAGTAGTGGACTTGTAGTTGTGTAATTGGTTTGGTGTAATTGTAGCAGCTTGGTATTTGTGTAAAACTTGCAGTATTTGATTTAGAAATAAATGGTTTTATTAATTTACATGACTCGAAGATTTGTCTTGTTGAGGGACCCCAAGAATATTTTGGCCCCAGGGCCCAAAAATCCTTAATACGGCACTGCCCATACCTCCCTTTTCCCCACTCGGCGTTTTTTCCACCATACTACTGAATAAATAATACACTAAGTTCAGTAATGACAATATATATATATAAAGAGAGAGAGAGAGAGAGAGACGCTATTATATTTTGCATTTAAAATGCTAAAAACAACAATCTAAACTTACTGACTGATGCCCTCAAACGCTGCTTCCAATGTTGTTTTTCCACTGTCTGAATTAATTCCTCTCTGTAATGAAAAAAACAACTTATATTCACCACTAAACTACAAAAACAGAGTTAACAAAATCTCTCTATCTCTCTCTCTCTCTCTCTCTCTCTCTCTCTCTCTCCAAAGAAAATATTGGGATATTTTTACATAAACGCAATCATCGGATATGGGGACTATTTGTGCCTATACAGTATATTTAAAGTTCGAAGAAGCTACCTTACAAACGGTGTAAAGATAACTGAAATTCTAAAGAAGATAAAAACAACGAAGGAATGTTGAAGATATTTAGAAATGTAATAAAGTTTCTTTACTTATTTGGCGCATATTTCTTCATGTAGGTTAAAAACCTTACCAAGGACGCCGGTGTCCTTCAAGGCCAAAGAATTTTAGGCATTTTACACAGACAAACACACACACGCACGCGCACACACACACACAGATATATATATATATAGTTGGTTGGTTTTGCTTCCGCCAGAATTGTTCATTCTGACGATGGTCAAGATTGTCACTCCACCTTAGACTTAGAGTTTAACGTGGAATCCGAACCACGCCCCACCAGCAGCCCAGCGTACTAACCACTAGGCTACGCAGGGTACTCGGTTATCTACCAACGAATTTTTTATTGTATGGAAGGATGAACAGTTAGATTTTGCTGCGCGCCACCTGCCGTCACTGGATCTTGATCCCGGGACCGATGGATTCGTAGTCAACGACGCTAACCACTACACCACCGAGGCGCATATATATATATATATATATATCAGTTGTGCTTCTTGACACAAATTATTTACAATAAAATAAGACCCCCCCTATATAATGACAGCGATATATATTTATATAATACACTGTCCCCCCCACCCACCCAAAAAAAGATATCATCTTTTTCACGAGCCCGGCAAAACCCCAATTCTAAGAATGGCTAAATGAAACGGACATCATAATTATTACACCTTTTATATTGTCCTTAAAATGAGAGGTAGTTTACTTAAATTGGATGAGTGGTCTTTTCACAAATTCGACATGAACATTATCATCCAATGACCAGCTGTAGAGCTTCGTGCGCCACTGGCTTATTCCACGCTGTTAAAATGCACTCTCGAAGTTGATTGACATCTTGAATATTTTGTCCGTAAACTTTGTTCAATAAATGTCCCAGTGACGCACGAAGCTACGATTGGTCATTGATAATAATGGAGGACGCACTGAACACTCGCTGTGTAATGTTTTATTCAGTTTGTTTTTATTCATCATAAACTTGTTTAATGTTCAGCTAAGTTTCTAATTTACCTTCCTTTTCAACTTTAATTTTTAACAACTATTTCTCAAATTGAAAATACGTAAAGAAACTATACTCATTCGTCGATTTAAATAAACTAACTCTCATTTTAAGGACAATACAAAGGATTTAATATGATTTATGTCTCATTTGGTTATCCTTGGAATTGAGGTTTTGTTGACCCATTGAAAAAAGTCGACTTTATTTGCAATACACACACACAAGCATATACAGTATATATATATAATACATTTTCTTAGCTACTTTTTATAATTTTTTTTAAAGTTTATTTTAAATTGTTATTAAGCAATTTGTATTTTGTAATTTTGTATGTGATTTGGAATTTTATTGTTTTAGCCCTGAAGATGGAATTAGTGCATTCCGAAACGTTGGTACTATTAAACCTTGAAGGATGTTTGTATTTTCTCTGGTGTTCCTGTTCATTATATATATATATATATATATATATATATATATATATATATAATTTCGTTTACATCGAATGCTGCGTCACAATGAATTTTGCAGAATAAGATTACAGATTTGTGTGTTACGTAACTAGACGCGCATAATGTCTCTACCTGTTAAATACAAGCGAGACCTCGGTAGAAGAAGTGAAGACGTAAATGTTTTTTTTATTAAAAAAGCGACGGAGTTAAAACCTGCTTCCATCTCTATTTATGTTTTTTTTTTATTATGGGGAGGACCTAGCTATAGGAGTCTATATTGAATACACCAATTTCATATCCTTTACTGTTTATATTTCAAATCGTTCGCGCGAACGAATGCGCGTGTTTATAAACTATCACCCACGATAATATTAACTGAAAAACACCCTCTGGATAAAGGCGAAATCACAGAAACCGAGATTAGCGCAAACACCCGCATTGAGTCATGCCTTACATAAAGTGTAACTCAAGAATAAACCACAGAGACCTAAAACGCCGAACGCTCTAATAATAGTCCGGTTGCACGGGGTGAGAACCCTGCATTGTTTGTTATAAAGCAAATCTTGACATATTTTGAAAGCTTATACCACCCCATTCAAGAATCCATCGGGGGTACACCTGACACCCGCTTGGCTTTTTCAATATGGCCGCCATTTTCCAAGATAGCCGGCGAAACTGAAAAATCCCATATCCTGGTCAATACTTGATGGATTTTGATGATTTTGGTGTCATTTCTAGGGGTTTTTAGGATGATGAGTCGATCTGGAGGGTTGCAGATACTTTGGGAGTCGTTTTGACCCACATTCGTCAATACTCAAGGTCATTGGAGGTCAAACGCCCCCCGAAATAAGGAATATCCCATATCCCGGGCAGTCGTGGAGATATTTTGGTGATCTTACTGTCATTTTTATGGTTTTGGGCGAAACTGAGTAGTTCTATAGGCACATGATAACAGTAGGATATCATTTTGCAACTCCATGGGTCAAGTCAAGGTCATTTGAGGTTAAAGTTTGGCCTTGAAATATGATAATGCCACAGTTGACATCACTGTATTTGCTTTATTTCAGTGACAATTTCTACAATCTAGCTAATTGCTGAGCACTTAACATCTTTTCTGCAGATAAAACCAGATATTGATAGGTTAGAAAGGGTTCAGCGTCGTGCCACGAAACTAATTCCGTCATTGCGCAACGAGCCTTATGAAAATAGGATTAAAGAATTAGACTTGCATTCACTCGAAACTAGGAGATTAAGGGGGGAGCTTAATGAAGTTTTCAAAATCGTTAATAACATCGATAACATAAATTTTGACAAACTGTTCACGTTCGATAATAGCAATACTCGTAATAACGGATTTAAGTTGCGTGACAGACGTTTCATTACTAATATCGCTAAAAACTTCTTTACGTTTAAAGTAATTGATAAATGGAATAATCTTCCCGCGTCAGTCGTTCACTCTACCAGTGTTAATATGTTTAAGAACCGTTTAGATAGGCATTTTAAAAATATTAACGTTGTTTAAAATGAAAAAAACAATTAGTAACAGAAGCTCTGGGGGTGGAGGTCGAGGATGAGTCTGGTGACGATTAATGCCAGCTTGACATGCCAGCGTGTGATGCCAGCAATAAAATTTTAAAAAAAAGACTAACATGAACGTAGATGTAGCTCGTAGAGTAAATTAACCCACGTTTTGTTTAACTTTACTTACTTTTTTTTTTCTTATCCTCTCCTTACTTGCATGTCTGTAACTCTCTTTACTTGCATGTCTGTAGTTTGCATGGTATGACTGTGAGTTAAGACTGTGTTTGCATGGTTTGTAAGCGTTCTTATTTTACTTCTTTTCATCTTTCACCCTTTTCCTATTCTCTACGACTATTTTTCTGACTTGTCGGCAGTGGCCGGCGGATGATGGTGAGTCTTTTTTCTCTTTTTCTGAATGAATGTTAACCCATGAGTGATAGGTGTTGCTACTTACTTAACCCCTTATTTTCTTCTCTTAACCCCCTACTCTTTCCTTTCTCTCGGGCTAACCTTAGAGTGGATCATAGGGTCTTTGTTAGCCTTAGCGTCTGTAGATCTGTAGAACCCACATTATATGGAAGTAGTATAGCCGCAAAAGGGGAGAGTGCAAGAATGTTGCAGGTGATGACGTAATGTTGCAAAGGGGTGGGAGTTGTTGCAAAAAAATTAAAAAAAAAGAAAAAAAAAGGAAAAAAAAGAAAAAATTACCCCAAAGGGCCCTTTGTTGCCGGTTGCAAGGGGCATGCAACTTGGAGGCGGAGTTCTCCCCCAAGCTATTCCCCCCAAAGGACCAGAAAGAAGGAGGAGAGAAAGGAGGAGAGGTGTTCACCTGGCAGGAGCCAAGTGCATATTAAGACTTCAGCCGAGTAGGCGTTGTTTTATAGGCTCCTAATCAGCCAGAATCAGCCAGTTGGCTGAGCCAAGGGGGGAGGGGTACACCTGAAGGAGAGAGAGAGAGAGAGAGAGACACCTGAAGGAGAGAGAGAGAGAGAGAGAGACACCTGAAGGAGAGAGAGACACCTGAAGGAGAGAGAGAGAGAGAGAGAGAGAGTAGTTGCCTTTGAATGCAAGGCATGCAACTTGGAGGCGGAGTTCTCCCCCAAGCTATTTTCGTTTACCTAACCTAAGAGGCCTCTAAGGGGTTTTCCCAAAGGGCCAGAAAGAGAAGGACCAGAGGTCCTTGCCCGGCTGGGAGCCGAGCTTGAATGACTCCGTCAATCGTCTCTCGGTCTTTTATAAACCTCTATTCTGGCTGAGTTGCCAGATAGCGCCATGTATTCAGTTGCTGAGTTGTCAGATCATGCAATGTATTCAGTTGCTGAGTTGCCAGATCGCACCATGTATTCCAGATAGCAATATTTATTAAATTGTACTTGTATATAATAAACTAATGTTATAATAATGTTATAATGTTTCAGACCAACAAAGACCCTAGGATCCACTCATGGCTGGTCTACCTAACTGTGTTCGTAATCGTATATTGTGTATGTCCTCCGTGGTGGCGGAGGGGACCTACAATTTTACGTGGGTTCCGAACCACAAGAACATAAGAAACTTATTTAAAAACTGCCGGTAAATTGGCAACGACCAATTTTTACGAAACTAAATAATTATCAATTTAAAAATAATTAATTATCGGTTTAAAATTAAAGATAGAATCTCTCGGTCCAGAGGAGCAAGTCATAATAGACTACTATCCACAAATATGTTACATTCTATATCTATTTATAACGGACATGCAAATATATCAGATCCAAAGAATCCAGTCAATTTCATTACGGTATCCATCAAGTCACGGTCCATATCGATTGCGGACCAAGTCAAAATTTACAACCATATACATTATCAATTTAAAAATAATTAATTATCGATTTAAAACTAAAGATAGAATCTCTCGATCCAGAGGATCAAGTCATAATAGACTACTATCCACAAATATGTTACACTCTATATCTATTATATAACGGACATGCAAATATATCAGATCCAAAGAATCCAGTCAATTTCATTACGGTATCCATCAAGTCACGGTTCATATCGATTGCGGACCAAGTCAAATTTACAACCATATACATTACAATATATACACTTACGAGGAAAAGTGTAGGTGTGGCTGTAAAGACTGTACAGTAATGTAGAAATGTGTGTGCACCCATTATGGGTCTCCCATTTAAAGGTGTTTGTGGGGCAAGTGAAGATCATGAGTTTTTCAATACCTCACAGTACTATGGGGGGCACCGCTCGGAAGAGGAATCTCTTTAAATGGGGTGTGTAAGGACAGAGAGTACCCCCTAACCCAAGACGCTGCCTCCCTATATCCCACAACACTTGTGTTGAGCTGTGGGATCTATCCCCACAAAGCCTTAATTTTACTACCTTAAACTATACCCTTTCTATCAACATGCGCGTCCAGTCGATTCTTAAACATGTTTATAGACGTGCTACTAATTACTTCTACCGGCAAACTATTCCAGCTATTTACTATTCTATGCGTAAAAAAGTTTTTCGCAACTGCTGTCTCGAACCTTCTACTTGTCAACTTACACCCGTTATTTCTAGTCCTATTATATTGAGATATTTCTAAAAAGCTATCTCTATCTACGTTATCAAACCCATTCATAATTTTGAAAACCTGGATTAGGTCACCCCTTAACCTCCTAGTCTCGAGTGGTCAATTTTAACTCTTTAAGCCTATCCTCGTACGACTTTGACCTAAGAGACGGAATCATCTTAGTTGCTCGTCTTTGAACTCTTTCGATTTTGTCTATATCTTTGCGCATATGCGGATTCCAAAATTGGACCGCGTACTCCAAATGGGGTCTAACTAATGATTTATAAAGAGGAACTATAATATCACGCGATTTGTACTCAAAATTTCGAGCTATAAAACCTAACACTTTGTTCGCCTTATTGACCGCCGCTGTACTTTGTTTCGCTACTTTTAAATCACCAGTGACTATAACTCCTAAATCTTTTTCCTGCTCTACGCTTGTTAAATCTTTCCCTGACATACTATACGCAAAATTACCGTTACGCGAACCTATATGTATAATTTTGCACTTATCCATGTTAAATTTCATTTGCCATGTGACTGACCAATCAACGATTTTATTCAGATCTTCCTGAATTTTACCTCTATCTTCGTCATTAATCGACCTACCACCCAGTTTCGTGTCATCCGCAAACTTTGAAACTGTACTGACTAGGCCGACATCTAAATCGTTAATATATATAAGAAAAAGCAAGGGGCCCAATACAGAACCCTGAGGAACGCCACTCGCTACATTAGCCCAACACGACTCCGCTCCATCAACGACCACCCTCTGTTTCCTGCCTCGCAACCATTCTTCTAGCCAATTTATTACTACACCCCTGATTCCATGAGCCTTAGTTTTTTCAATGTCTTTTGTGCGGCACGGTGTCAAACGCTTTTTGAAAATCTAAATACACTACATCAACCGCCCGATGTCTATCGTAAACGTTAACCACGCTTTGGAAAAATTCTAAAAGATTAGTTAAGCAAGATTTGTTTCCCCTAAAACCGTGCTGCGTATCTCTTACCAGATTATGCACTTCTAAGTGTTCGACTATACGATTCCTAATTATTGATTCCAGTAGCTTACCTACAACAGACGTTAAACTGATTGGCCTATAATTTCCCGCCGCACCTTTATCGCCTTTCTTAAAGATAGGTGTTACGTTTGCTAACTTGAAATTATCTGGTACGCACCCCTCAGAAATAGACGCATTAAAAATCTTTGTTAGCGGCACAACAATGCTATCTTTTAATTCTTTTAGTTGTATGGGATATATGGAATCCGGACCCGGTGATTTACGCGTTTTCATTTTATCAATATAGCGCATTACTTCCCCTTCACTAACGACAATATTATCCAAAATATTACCATTATCAAAAGGTATTATGTCTATGACCGTAGGGATATTCGTTACATCTTCTATAGTAAAAACTGACGTAAAAAATTCGTTTAGCAAGGTAGCCATTTCCTTGTTTTCAGAGACTAGATCTCCATTTCCATTTTTTAATGGACCTAAGACAATATATATTTATATAGTTAATCAGTTGGTCAACCATATAAAATAACACATATGTTTATATAGTTAATCAATTGGAAGATTCAATTGAAATTAGTCAAAACACATAACTTTTCGAAACAAATAACGTAGTTATCCTGCACATAATTCAACCATAGAAAACTTAATAATAGAAAATAATTCATTTTTATGGGTGACTATTTTATTTCGACATAAGTTTACTAAAAATTGAAAAAATACGAGAATTTGCGAAAATTCATTTAAAAGTTGAAATTAACCAAAACACAATCCGCTAGAGGAAAGGAATTCCGAGAATCTGCCCAACTCGATTGACCATAATTTACCTTTCTACCAGTCAAATCGATCAAAACCTCACCTCACTCCGACTCTTAGATATACACACAATTATAATAAATAATAAGCGAAAGAAACAAGCTGGGGAAACCTGAAAATACTAATAATTATATATATATATATATATATATATATATATATATATATATATATATATAAATGGACTTTCACCGAATTAAAACAAATCCTAAGCAGTTAAAAGAATTCGTTCTA
>JAJOZX010001813.1:40000-195000 GCA_023014485.1 Bathynomus jamesi
CACTTTTTATTTTAATTGTTCAGGTATACATTATTATGGAGAGTTGTCAGATGCCACTTTTTATTTTATTTGTTCAGGTATACATTATTAGGTAGCCAGATTGAACCATTTATTTAATTAATTCTTAAAAGTTGGCTTACAATTCCGCTAGTAGGTTTAGAAGGCGTAACATGATATAATTGTTTACAACCAAAAGAATTAAGTAAACAATATTACATCATCCTGTTTATTATAAATATATAGAAAATAAATATACATTTTGAATGATGAATTAAAAATAATAATAATAGTTTAAGAAATATGAACGAGGAATATGCATATAATCAAAAAAAAATATCCGTCAATATAACAGTACAGGAGAAATATATATATATATATATATATATATATATATATATATATATACAGTGCCCGCGAAAAGTATCCGATCACCCTTGAAATTTGTATTTTTTACATAAAAAACAATGTTTAAATGTATACTAACCTTATATTAGTATTTTGTCATCTGTCCTTTGGTTTGGATGACTTGTTCTAGACGTTTTGGCATGGATTTAATCAAGTTTTGACAAACTTCCACTGATATTTCCTTGCACCATACCTTTTTGATGGCCTCTTGTAATTTTTCGACTGAGCCAGTGTCGTGGCATTCAACCTTATTTTTTATTATTAGCCACAGATTTTCTATCGGATTGAGATCTGGACTATTACCAGGCCAATCCAAAATATCAAATTTATTGTCAGTAATCCATTTTGTCACTATTTTGGCCCTGTGACATGGTGCACCATCATGCATGTATGTTTTTGTCCTTTGGATTGCCATTGCCATTGGAAGTTTATCCTGTAGCATTGCTAAATACCGTGCACCATTCATAGTTGTGTTCTTCGGAAGAAAATATAAGTTTCCACGCCCATAGTAACCGAAACAACCCCAAACCATCACACTTGGAGGGTGTTTCATTGTCTTTAGGGTGTATTTAGGGTCCATCCTATTTGAGCCAATAGGCCGGCGAACCTTTTTTGGACAACTTCTGAATGTCAAAAATGTCGACTCATCGCTAAATAAAACCTTCTTCCAGTCATCAACAGTCCAATGAATGTATTTTTTACAAAATGCGACACGTTTTTTACGCATTTTTTCATTAATGAACGGTTTCTTAGCAGCATGGCGAGATGGTAATCCGAGTTCTTTTTGGAGCCGCTCCTGGATAGTTCGTTCAGAAACACCAGATAACAAATTATTCATATTAAATTTTATTTCTTTCGCAGTTATTGTTGGGTTTTTCAATACTAAACGTTTCATAAGTTTGTCTGTTCGCGAATTTGTTTTTCTCGGTCTGCCAGATCGTTTTTTAGGGACTGGCGTGGTTAGGCCACCATTGTTCTTAGCCCGTGAAACCCATAAATTAACGGTACTTTGGGATATGTTTAATTCCTTAGCTATCTGTCTCTGTGATTTCCCACATGCATGCAAAGCAACAATAGCACCTCGACAATCACTCTTAAATTGTTTTTCAGCACACATTATATATAAATTTTATTTACACCACTTTCTGTAAAAAAAAAAAAAATATCAAGAAATTTACACAAACAGTGAAATCTGACAAATTTGAGACACAGCCACCCGCAACGAAGGCTACCAGAACACTAATTTGAGAATGCGTTGGATAGCTCTCATATCAGCGAGCAACCTCAAAGTTACCAGATGTCGCTAGAACAAATAGAAAGTGAATTACGTGTCTCTGAATATCAAGGGAAAATATTGTATTTTCTTGAGTGATCGGATACTTTTCGCGGGCACTGTATATATATACACAATTATGGAGATATATAGAAAATAAATATACATCGGAATGATCAAAACTAAGAAATAATATAACCATCAACATAGCAGAAATATATACACACAACTAAATAAATAAACACATACACTTTATCTTCTACCGCGCAAAATAAGAAATCGTATAGCCATCAATATAGCAGAAACACACACACACACACACACACACACACACACACACACACACACACACAAATATGTTAAATATATAAATACATTTAACTTTTTTCAAAATACTAAACTCGCACTTAACCGAGTCTACAATTACATCATTATTGCTCTGCATTACGCAGTATACGCGGTTTAATAATATTTCACCGCTTAAAGTATACGGAAACCTGTACTCGATATGAAGGGCATTCATATCGTTCAGTACTATTTTTGTTCCCACTTTACAACCGGTTGGTAAGTTATCTTTAAATACGTCTAGAATACAATCAAAAGCAAGCACAAAGAGTTCATCGTTAACCACATTATTAAACACAAGTTTATAAACACGCTTTTCCAATCGAGGGTTTATTTCTACCGACCCGAGCTTTTCAATCGTGAACTCGTCTTCACTCAACATAACGGCAATTGAAATAATCTTCTAAATCGTTACGACAACTGCGCGTTATATAAAGAAATAGTTCTTCAGGATAATTTTCACGAACTAGGCACATTTTATAATGTTTTACTAAACATCTTCACACTCCGGCACACTATTTGAGAGGAACATATGCTCATATTTTTCCTTTCTGCCCATCAAACGATACTCATCTCTAAAGTCTGTTAAAAACTCACGCAGGGCACTAGCCACAACCTCACTACGAACCTCGTCATGATATACATTAATATAGTGATAAAAATACTTAAGATTGTCCATGATCGCGAGATTCACATTTTCAGTCGTAGGGTATGAGTAATCGACATGGTGTAGCATGACGTAATACCGCTTGTCACACCACCCATCCGCAAGACTCATTATCCATACCTGCTGCTTCTCTTCTGCACACGTTGTTTCTTTTACTTCACGGTATATGTGAGACTTTATAAAGTTTAGCTCTGCAACATACTTCAGCACATCGTCTGTGCAACGAAAGCCTTCAATGGTCTCACCAGAACATCGGTAGAGTATTTGTACATCTTAGAACTTCGCACAATCCAATGTGGTTTTAAAAGAGGCGTAGGAGGGGGAATAGGAAGTTTTCCGGTATCCACCACATCCTGGCACTTTGCTGAATACCATTTCATAAACGTTGTACACGCAATATTAAAGGTAGCCATTTGAATACACGTCTGATTTTTCTTCTGAATACACGTCTGATCTCTTGGGCTTACTGCAGTCGACTGACCACGCAGGGAATCACAGATAGTAGCATGACTCACGGTCTTACAGTGGGCGGAGCTTAGAATTTTCACCTGTGCACACACAAAGGAGAAAGTGAAACGCTAATTGAAACATGAGTTATTTAATAAACGAGATATTCAAGTTATATATATATTTACAAATACGATTTAATAAACGAGATATTCAAGTTATAGATCGAATCCACATCAACACAAAATTTTAGTCGCTAAAATAGCAGCCTGAGTATTGTTCATGTTCTAAATTATCTTTGATTCGTTTTGGTAAAATTGAGTAAACTGCAGCCTTTGTTTCCTGATCAGAAACTCTCCGTCTTTTTCTGGTATGGTGCAAGGTTTCGTTGCAACCATATTCATTGCTCGAGTCTACTTCACAGTCGTTGCCTTCTAATCTAGATTTACGCTCTTCACTATTGCAATCAACGGGTGAATAATCATCTTGGTTGATATTATTGACACCACAATCGAGAGGGCTCACTGGGGTAACGGGCACTTCAGGTAATGGTGCGGGTGCTTGAGGTGGGTCGGGGACAATCTCCTCAGGTTGCCCTTGTGGCGGGGAAAATATTGTGTGGAGGTAATTATGTGCTGCTTCTAAGTAAACAAAACGGGCTTTATGTAACACAGTGGCAACTAATAATGATTTATGCAAAGATGCACCAGCTCTTCTGGAACGTCTGGATGCAATTTTACCGAGCGATATATTTATCAACTTGTGTGCTTCAAACCCGTTTGGAGCATCAGATATCATGTTCACCACCTAGGAATTTGTCAAGGCACAGAGAACTAACTAACACGACTCTATCCTCTATTTCCAATCTTGTAATGAGTTAAAGTGAAAGTTTCGCCTGCCTTTATACAATGTCGTTTTGACGTCGTTATCAAGCTCCACGCATGGAATTTCCAGGTAGTAACATGAATCACGTTGCTGTTCTTTCACCTGTACACACACACACACACATACACGCACATACACACGCACGCACACACACACACACACAGGAGAAAGTGAAACATGATTTATTTAATAAAATAAATATTCAAGCTATATATATTTATCATACACGTGTAAGTTAACAATAGACACATCAATGATTATATTCAAGACATATATATTTAAAAACATGTGTAATAAATATATATAGCTTGAATATTTCTTTTATTAAATAAATCATGTTTCACTTTCTCCTGTGTGTGTGTGTGTGTGTGTGTGTGTGTGGGTGTGCGTGTGTGCGTGTGTGTGTGTGTGTGTGTGTGTGTGTACAGGTGAAAGAACAGCAACGTGATTCATGTTACTACCTGGAAATTCCATGCGTGGAGCTTGATAACGACGTCAAAACGACATTGTATAAAGGCAGGCGAAACTTTCACTTTAACTCATTACAAGATTGGAAATAGAGGATAGAGTCGTGTTAGTTAGCTCTCTGTGCCTTGACCAATTCCTAGGTGGTGAACATGATATCTGATGCTCCAAACGGGTTTGAAGCACACAAGTTGATAAATATATCGCTCGGTAAAATTGCATCCAGACGTTCCAGAAGAGCTGGTGCATCTTTGCATAAATCATTATTAGTTGCCACTGTGTTACATAAAGCCCGTTTTGTTTACTTAGAAGCAGCACATAATTACCTCCACACAATATTTTCCCCGCCACAAGGGCAACCTGAGGAGATTGTCCCCGACCCACCTCAAGCACCCGCACCATTACCTGAAGTGCCCGTTACCCCAGTGAGCCCTCTCGATTGTGGTGTCAATAATATCAACCAAGATGATTATTCACCCGTTGATTGCAATAGTGAAGAGCGTAAATCTAGATTAGAAGGCAACGACTGTGAAGTAGACTCGAGCAGTGAATATGGTTGCAACGAAACCTTGCACCATACCAGAAAAAGACGGAGAGTTTCTGATCAGGAAACAAAGGCTGCAGTTTACTCAATTTTACCAAAACGAATCAAAGATAATTTAGAACATGAACAATACTCAGGCTGCTATTTTAGCGACTAAAATTTTGTGTTGATGTGGATTCGATCTATAACTTGAATATCTCGTTTATTAAATCGTATTTGTAAATATATATATAACTTGAATATCTCGTTTATTAAATAACTCATGTTTCAATTAGCGTTTCACTTTCTCCTTTGTGTGTGCACAGGTGAAAATTCTAAGCTCCGCCCACTGTAAGACCGTGAGTCATGCTACTATCTGTGATTCCCTGCGTGGTCAGTCGACTGCAGTAAGCCCGAGAGATCAGACGTGTATTCAGAAGAAAAATCAGACGTGTATTCAAATGGCTACCTTTAATATTGCGTGTACAACGTTTATGAAATGGTATTCAGCAAAGTGCCAGGATGTGGTGGATACCGGAAAACTTCCTATTCCCCCTCCTACGCCTCTTTTAAAACCACATTGGATTGTGCGAAGTTCCAAGATGTACAAATACTCTACGGATGTTCTGGTGAGACCATTGAAGGCTTTCGTTGCACAGACGATGTGCTGAAGTATGTTGCAGAGCTAAACTTTATAAAGTCTCACATATACCGTGAAGTAAAAGAAACAACGTGTGCAGAAGAGAAGCAGCAGGTATGGATAATGAGTCTTGCGGATGGGTGGTGTGACAAGCGGTATTACGTCATGCTACACCATGTCGATTACTCATACCCTACGACTGAAAATGTGAATCTCGCGATCATGGACAATCTTAAGTATTTTTATCACTATATTAATGTATATCATGACGAGGTTCGTAGTGAGGTTGTGGCTAGTGCCCTGCGTGAGTTTTTAACAGACTTTAGAGATGAGTATCGTTTGATGGGCAGAAAGGAAAAATATGAGCATATGTTCCTCTCAAATAGTGTGCCGGAGTGTGAAGATGTTTAGTAAAACATTATAAAATGTGCCTAGTTCGTGAAAATTATCCTGAAGAACTATTTCTTTATATAACGCGCAGTTGTCGTAACGATTTAGAAGATTATTTCAATTGCCGTTATGTTGAGTGAAGACGAGTTCACGATTGAAAAGCTCGGGTCGGTAGAAATAAACCCTCGATTGGAAAAGCGTGTTTATAAACTTGTGTTTAATAATGTGGTTAACGATGAACTCTTTGTGCTTGCTTTTGATTGTATTCTAGACGTATTTAAAGATAACTTACCAACCGGTTGTAAAGTGGGAACAAAAATAGTACTGAACGATATGAATGCCCTTCATATCGAGTACAGGTTTCCGTATACTTTAAGCGGTGAAATATTATTAAACCGCGTATACTGCGTAATGCAGAGCAATAATGATGTAATTGTAGACTCGGTTAAGTGCGAGTTTAGTATTTTGAAAAAAGTTAAATGTATTTATATATTTAACATATTTGTGTGTGTGTGTGTGTGTGTGTGTGTGTGTGTGTGTGTTTCTGCTATATTGATGGCTATACGATTTCTTATTTTGCGCGGTAGAAGATAAAGTGTATGTGTTTATTTATTTAGTTGTGTGTATATATTTCTGCTATGTTGATGGTTATATTATTTCTTAGTTTTGATCATTCCGATGTATATTTATTTTCTATATATCTCCATAATTGGGTGTATATATATAATGTATATATATATATATATTTCTCCTGTACTGTTATATTGACGGATATATTTTTTTGATTATATGCATATTCCTCGTTCATATTTCTTAAACTATTATTATTATTTTTAATTCATCATTCAAAATGTATATTTATTTTCTATATATTTATAATAAATAGGATGATGTAATGTTGTTTACTTAATTATTTTGGTTGTAAACAATTATATCATGTTACGCCTTCTAAACCTACTAGCGGAATTGTAAGCCAACTTTTAAGAATTAATTAAATAAATGGTTCAATCTGGCTACCTAATAATGTATACCTGAACAAATAAAATAAAAAGTGGCATCTGACAACTCTCCATAATAATGTATACCTGAACAATTAAAATAAAAAGTGGTATCTGACAACTCAACCTGAACAAGCCATTTACGCATAAAAAAGTGACTCCTGCTACTACCTGGGGATATCTCTACGCCTGCGTACTCAGTTGAGCGGTGCAAGCCGTGGATTTCAGATGTGTATTCTCTAGCGTAGAAGAAAAATAGTGTATCGTACACAATGTGTAAGGCGTACACTGCGTACACGAGATAAGTGTACGCATGGAGTGAATGAACTCTGAAGCTATTCTTTTTCATTTTAATTGATCATTCAAAATGTATATTTATTTTCTATATATTTATAATAAACAGGATGATGTAATGTTGTTTACTTAATTATTTTGGTTGTAAACAATTATATCATGTTACGCCTTCTAAACCTACTAGCGGAATTGTAAGCCAACTTTTAAGAATTAATTAAATAAATGGTTCAATCTGGCTACCTAATAATGTATACCTGAACAAATAAAATAAAAAGTGGCATCTGACAACTCTCCATAATAATGTATACCTGAACAATTAAAATAAAAAGTGGTATCTGACAACTCAACCTGAACAAGCCATTTACGCATAAAAAAGTGACTCCTGCTACTACCTGGGGATATCTCTACGCCTGCGTACTCAGTTGAGCGGTGCAAGCCGTGGATTTCAGATGTGTATTCTCTAGCGTAGAAGAAAAATAGTGTATCGTGCACAATGTGTAAGGCGTACACTGCGTACACGAGATAAGTGTACGCATGGTGTGAATGAACTCTGAAGCTATTCTTTTTCATTACACTTTCACAACAATTTTGGAAAGAGCTTTTGTGTTGTTAGGCACAATGAGGGAGGTGTACACTGAGTACACGAGATAAGTGTACGCATGGTGTGAATGAATTCTGAAGCTGTTCTTTCTCATTACACTTTCACAGCAATTTTGGAAAATTCGGGGGGGGGGGGAGTTAATTATTATTATTATTTACTACATAGAAAAATTTGTCTTTTGTGCATATCACCCTATATATATATATAGTGTGTGTGTGTGTGTGTGTCAAGGTTAGGGTATCCATTTTCTTGAACTGATCCACAGAGCAAATGTTCACATCTGTAGGCTGCATGTTCCACGCGCCACAGATCTTATAGGCAATGCAGGTCCTGAGCTTTAATTATCTCGATGAAATAGTGAGCAATCGACGATGTATTTCTGAATCCCCGTTAAACTGTGGGTCTAAGGTGGGGTGAAAACCTTTCCAATTCAAATTGCGCTAGGGGACAACGAAAACTATTTGGTGTTTCTTATAGAACTTTTGATACTGATTCCGGTTTCAGAATTTTCTATCACCCATAGTTTTCGAGAAAATATTTACTCAGAGTTTCTACCTTATAGACAATGCAGGTCCTGAGCTTAAATTATCTCGATGAAATAGTGAGCAATCGACGAGATGTATTTCTGAATCCACGTTAAACTGTGGGTCTAAGGCGGGTGAAAACCTTTCCAATTCAAATTGCGCTAGGGGACAACGAAAACTATTTGTGTTTCTTATAGAACTTTTGGTATTGATTCCGGTTTCAGAATTTTCCATTTACTCAGTTTCCCGCAGATCTTATAGACAATGCAGGTCCTGAGCTTTAATTATCTCGATGAAATAGTGAGCAATCGACGAGATGTATTTCTGAATCCACGTTAAACTGGAGGTCTAAGGTCGGGTGAAAAGCTTACCAATTCGGCGAGAAAGAGTTAATTATTATTGCTACATAGAAAAAATCGTGCATTACGATGTTTTTCGGGCATACTACTGCCTCGGGTCAAATGATGCTGTTATTTTAAATCCGGTTCAATAATCCTGTTATGTTGAAATGTGGAAGAGTAAGCAACGACCCCCATCGACGAGATGTATTTCTGAATCCATGTTAAACTGGAGGTCTAAGGTCGGGTGAAAAGCTTACCAATTCGGCGAGAAAGAGTTGATTATTATTGCTACATAGAAAAAATCGTGCATTACGATGTTTTTCGGGCATACTACTGCCTCGGGTCAAATGATCCTGTTATTTTAAATCCGGTTCAATAATCCTGTTATGTTGAAATGTGGAAGAGTAAGCAACGACTCCCTGACGAGATGTATTTCGTAGGTTAGGTTAGGTTAGGTCTCTTACATATAAAAACCCATTCACTAAGAGCATTGGCTTTCCTTTCTCACTAGAAACAAACTCTGCCATTTTTCGATTATTATTTATTATAATTGTGGGTATAGTTAACCTGGAAAAAGAAAGTAAATTTAAATTAGTACACTTAATTTTAAATATTTTGGGAAAACTGAGTAAATGGAAATATTATTTGGATTCCTTTATTTGAACAAAACTCGCTCTCTCTATATATATATATATATATATATAATATATATATATATATATATATATATATATTAGTACATTCAGGTATGCCTACCTTATTTCTTTCGCTGATTGCTATTTAATATAATTGTGTGTATTTCTTTCAATAACAGAGATGTTAGCTAAGAATATGATACCATACAAATTACGCGTAAATATTTTCATTGTAGATAATAATAATAATAATAATGAAAATATTAATATTTGAAGTAAGTGGTGGTTTCTGCTCGAATAGATTGTAGAAGGATAATCCCTCGCCCCGAAAAAGGTCTCTAGGGGACGCTTCGAAATGATACAGTCTCCTTTTCCTCGTGTGTGTGTGTGTGTGTGTGTGTGTGTGTGTGTGAATAGAACGAATTCTTTTAACTGCTTAGTGATGTTTTAATTCAGTGAAAGTCCATATATATATATATATATATATATATATATATATATATATATAAATTATTAGTATTTTCAGGTTTCCCCAGCTTGTTTCTTTCGCTTATTATTTATTATAATTGTGTATATCTAAGAGTCGGAGTGAGGTGAGGTTTTGATCGATTTGACTGGTAGAAAGGTAAATTATGGTCAATCGAGTTGGGCAGATTCTCGGAATTCCTTTCCTCTAGCGGATTGTGTTTTGGTTAATTTCAACTTTTAAATGAATTTTCGCAAATTCTCGTATTTTTTCAATTTTTAGTAAACTTATGTCGAAATAAAATAGTGACCCATAAAAATTAATTATTTTCTATTATTAAGTTTTCTATGGTTGAATTATGTGCAGGATAACTACGTTATTTGTTTCGAAAAGTTATGTGTTTTGACTAATTTCAATTGAATCTTCCAATTGATTAACTATATAAACATATGTGTTATTTTATATGGTTGACCAACTGATTAACTATATAAATATATATTGTGGTATTTTATATTGTTTGTGTACACGAGTGGTTCATTAGTTTATTATATACAAGTACAATTTAATAAATATTGCTATCTGGAATACATGGTGCGATCTGGCAACTCAGGAACTGAATACATTGCATGATCTGACAACTCAGTAACTGAATACATGGCGCTATCTGGCAACTCAGCCAGAATAGAGGTTTATAAAAGACCGAGAGACGATTGACGGAGTCAGTCAAGCTCGGCTCCCAGCCGGGCAAGGACCTCTGGTCCTTCTCTTTCTGGCCCTTTGGGAAAACCCCTTAGAGGCCTCTTAGGTTAGGTAAACGAAAATAGCTTGGGGGAGAACTCCGCCTCCAAGTTGCATGCCTTGCATTCAAAGGCAACTACTCTCTCTCTCTCTCCTTCAGGTGTCTCTCTCTCCTTCAGGTTTCTCTCTCTCTCCTTCAGGTGTACCCCTCCCCCCTTGGCTCAGCCAATTGGCTGATTCTGGCTGATTAGGAGCCTATAAAACAACGCCTATTCGGCTGGTCTTAATATGCACTTGGCTCCTGCCAGGTGAACACCTCTCCTCCTTTCTCTCCTCCTTCTTTCTGGTCCTTTGGGGGGAATAGCTTGGGGGAGAACTCCGCCTCCAAGTTGCATGCCCCTTGCAACCGGCAACAAAGGGCCCTTTGGGGTAATTTTTCCTTTTTCCTTTTTTTTTATTTTTTTATTTTTTGCAACACCCCACCCCCTTTGCAACAACCCCACCCCTTTGCAATATTACGTCATCACTTGCAACATTTTTGCACTCTCCCCTTTTGCGGCTATACTACTTATGGATATGGATATTCGGATATAAACCACAATTTATGCTGAAGTGCAGGGCACATGCATTCTATGGAAGGTTGCAAAGCTACAAGATATGACCTCGTAAGCAAAACAAAGCTCACACCTAGCTGGGGGATTGGCATTGACAACTTTGATGCAGTTATTCACATTAGGTAACCATTTATTGGGGGCAAATATCAAAAGACATGGTTGTGTCAGGATCGTCAGGATCATCAGTCTGTTCTTCGTTTGCGTTTTGGGTCAATGGATTGTTGCAATCCAAGCCGCTGCCACATGCACAGAACATTGTGCGAGGGATTCCGCGTCCCATGCAGCCGCAGCGACTCCCCCTGCATGCTGATTGTGATTCACACCCACATCTGATTAGCTTCAGAACTTCATCTGGTGCTAAGCACACTCCTTCACCAACTGTTTTTGGGATGAGAACTCTGTTTGTTTCGTCTCTCTCCCACCCATAATGCACAGGATCAAGTGGTGGTGGGTCACACTTTAGTGCATCGAGCCAGTTCGCCACAGTGTAGTGGGCTCTGAGCACATTTTGATGGAAAGCTTCAGTTGTTGGTGGTAGAGAACATAGTTTGGGTGCAGCAGTTCCTCCCGACTTCCCTGTCTTCTGAGCCCATACTCGCTGACGACACTCAGTAAGAGATGAGGATTTCTTATCCCCATAGCATGCAACAATGAACGCTGTTGCCTCTTTCTTGATATGGTCAAAGCATGCATCAAGAGACCCCAGCTTGTCTAGCTTCCGAACCTTCCTGGCTGTGGCAATGGCAGTGGCAGTGGCTTTGCCGATGCCATGTATTGCTGCAACTATGTCACAACCACTCAAAGCGTGTAGTTTGAGGATTTGTGGGATGATGTCTTTGTGCTGGGTTACAGTTGCTCGGATGCCCACTGATTTTCTGCCACGCACTGGAGACTCCATAATCATGGGACAGCCTAGTTTCTTAAATTCATAGAAGTGAGTCAGCATGGCAAACACGTCTGTGTCATCACAAGTGATGGAGATGCGGGCATCAGAATTTTTCTCAGCTTGTGCGATAGCGTGTTGTGTTATTATCACGTCAGCCTCTTCATGAGATGATGAGAGCTCCAATGCTGCTCGACTCCTAGCCTCGCACAATGAAAGTCGGTATGGTCTGCCATCCTGCAAGCACTAGCTCATGGTCTTGGGTTACAGTTGAGAGAGACTCATTGTCAGCAAGGATTTTCTCACAGAGCAGCCTGTTTAGTTGCTCCTTGTTCGTGGTGCACGTGAGAACAGCGTCTCTTGTAGGCAATGGGGTGTCGAGGTCCAGCTTGTGAACTCTGCTGCTCTTGCTTCTCATTGCCCGAGTGCTTGATTTCGGAGAGAATCATAGTAGCGATCAAAAGTTAGTACTACAGATGCATGAGAAAGATGTTTCGGTAGCCATACTTTGAAGGTTTGGATAAATGTAGCAACTGTGCCACTAGCAGGCCAGTACTCTCGACAAAACAGCTGACACATCCATGATAACAACTGTTGGTCGACCCCATGTTCGAGAGGATGTTTCCACTCCCAAGTTCTGCTTCAATGCGGACTTAGCTGCAGTTCTCATTAAGCCATCTGGTTGGAACAGTGCGGGTGGGTATGCCGCAAGCTCTGTTGAGAATACATGGGTCAAGTCAAGTTCGCGTTCGCTCATCAGCAAATCGATGATGCGTGCATAAATCACTTCTTGGTCCATAACCAAGTGGGCACCCACCTTGATATGTTTCGTTTTACTTGCAAAGGTGATGACATGTTTGGAAATGGTGCCATAAAAGCCTCGTGGCCATGATGACTCGTACTGTGCTAGTTGCGTCTTTCCAATACTAACAGCTCTATCGGCATTGGCATCTGGAGATGGGAGCTGCCCTGTCTGAATATTGTATAAGTTGCCTCCTGGATGTGACTCTGGATCCATGCACTTAGAAAGGGAATCATAAAGTGATTGGCGATCTTCTCCATCATGTTTGATGCGACCTCCTGCCTCCTCTTTGTGGTACAGAAGGAATGTTTAAACCCTATAGAACTACTCAGTCTCCCTCAAAACCATAAAAACGACAGTAAGATCACCAAAATATCTCCACGACTGCCCGGGATATGGGATATTCCTTATTTCGGGGGGCGTTTGACCTCCAATGACCTTGAGTATTGACGAATGTGGGTCAAAACGACTCCCAAAGTATCTGCAACCCCTCTAGATCGATTCATCATCCTAAAATACCCTAGAAATGACACCAAGATCATCAAAATCCATCAAGTATTGACCAGGATATGGGATTTTTCAGTTTCGCCGGCCATCTTGGAAAATGGCGGCCATATTGAAAAAGCCAAGCGGGGGCAGGTGTACACCCGATGGATTCTTGAATGGGGTGGTATAAGCGTTCAAAGTATCTAAAAATTTGCTTTATAACAAACAATGCAGGGTTCCAGTAAAATCAGGGTCTGTGCTACTGGACTATAAGACATTTTGACGAATTCACAAAAACAAGCCCTTTCGCCTAATATTTTTAACCGCATACGAAACGTGCGTATAGAATAGGCATAACGGACAAACAGCGTAAGGGTCAATATAACATTTAAATATTCATTCTAAGACCGAGTAGCGCAGCGGGAGAAGGGAATAAACGACAAAGTCGGCAAAATGCCGATAGAGGTGGTAGAGGGAAGAATAAGCTGTCTTTTCAAACGGAAAACGCATTTGCCGATTTTGTCGCTTATCCCCTTCTCCCGCTGCGCTAACCGTATAATGTACAACATTAGTCACGCGTATTATGGAAAACAAGGTGACCTCATTAGAATATAATGCAAAAGTAGCGTTGCCAAATTTTTTGGCGGAGAGACCGGGACAATAAAAAATTTTAATTTCGATTTCAATATATTGATGCGTAACTTACATATATTTTTCATATAAAATTTGTACATAATAATTTTTATTAAAACAAAATGAATTTCTCAACATAAATTAAAATTAATAAACATTTTTCTTTCAAACAAACGAAAAATTAAAGTACATTTTTTTCCCAACAAATAACTAAAAATAAACAAGAAACGCATCTATTCGTACTTTCCACTGAATTTACCCTTCTTCATTAATCTTTTGTCTTTCATTATGTAAGCCAACACTGATCAAATCTGTATATTATCTTGCCAATATTTAAAAATAAGCAATCGTGTAACTTTGCTCGACATCGTAAAATCCGTCTTAACAATATTATTTTTTTACGTGACTTCTTTTTTGTGAAACCGGGACAAGAGGCCGAAAACCGGGACATCTTGGCAACCCTATACAAAAGGTAACATCCAAGAAGCTCATTTCCCCACTACATGGGGGGGTGAGTGTGAACCAAAGGTCACCTAAGCCAGAGCAGAAATAGAGTAACCGGCCAACTCAACTGCACCTGAAGCCAGCGGCTGGGAGCAAACCAGCGACACACCGCTCAGTCCGCCAACGTAACCACTGAGCTACCAGCGCCTTCCAATATATATTATATATATATATATATAATGGTACTAGAAACTCGTTAACTTCATGCGAACATTAAAGGCAAAGCATGGAACATTCCTTGATTGTTAAAAAAACGGCAGGTGTTTTGAGAAACGAAGCCATTGCTATCATCATGCAATGGCTTTAAAAGGCTTAATTTAAATAGAAGAGTATTTGAAAATGAAGTGTTATATACCGTATTAAAGTGAAGTGTTACGTATTAAAAGCCTCTTAATGCTAAATCTTTATATTAAAAGCTGAAACAGTCAAATGCTAAAGTTACTATACGACCAATCCTATTCGACAAGGGCAGAGCGAGTAGTTCAGTGGGTAACACTTTTTCCCTATATGAGCAAAGTGAAGACACCGAGATCGGGAGTTTGACTCACGATGGCGCTGGTTAATAATAATCCAGGAATTAGCAGAATCACTGATCTGAGCGTTGTGTTAGTTTCTATCCTACCTAACTGATTATTATTATTATTATTATTATTATTATAATACGACCAATCAACTTTCTAAAAGGGATTTTTACAACATGCATTTAAATAAAAGATTGAAATGATGAAAATTAATGATAGTATTACTTTGAAATACTTTATACATTTCATAAGTAAACGGATGTTTACTCGCTTACAAATAGGCTTGCAATTATACATATTTAAGGATCGTAAAGTATTATGTCTGTGCAGAGATTGGTCGTTTAACATTTTTTGCTTTGGCTGGGTGCGAGCGAGTGATGGTGATATTCTTTGATCGCAGATTTACTGTAGTTAAGATTTACTATAGCATATGGCGATCACTGTGTGTGTGTGTGTGTGTGTGTGTGTGTGTGTGTGTGTGTGTGGAGAAATTCTTTTGTCACACTGACTCATCTGATGATCCTGGAGAAAAATGTAAATATGCTTCTCTTTTGATCCCGTCTGTCCTCCTTTTGAAATTCCATCGTTCACGTTCACACGGGCAACCACGAAGTATCGTCATCAAATACATGAAAATCCCTCCAAACTAACTGAATTCCTTAAGTTTCCTTTCTCGTTTGGGTAACAAAATTCATTTGAACGATATTTACCACCAAATTCCCTTGATCCTCGATCCCACAGTCTCCGCGTCTTAGTTGGTCCGGCTGATCCACTTTGTTGAAGAGGAAGCAGGATCATGGATTTTCTCCCCTTTATCCCGAAGCTGCCACTTGCCAGTTTTCTCATCCAGTTTCTTCTGGATAAACTGGATCGATGTGCACAGTGTACGAGGAAGACAGTTCTGAAACCAATCTATGCGGATTTTCTAGGAAGTGTGTGTGTTGTGTGTGTGTGTGTGTGTGTGTGTGCGGGCGCGAACGACATCAAAGATGTAATTCAAAGATGTAGTGGGGTAATTTTTTTGAGGTACCTCGGAACATTAAAAATTTATATAAAAAATCTAGAACCACTGTTATTGTCGGAAAAAGAATATGTTAGTCCTCATTATTTTAGGTTGTGCTAGGTTAGGTTAGGCTAGATTAGTGAGTACTCGCTATTTAATGACTTAACAGAAAACACTCTTCGGATCACCTGAAGATCAGGGCCCCCAGAATTCTTTAGTTAGCCTTATAAGGCTAACTAACGAAGGCTGGGGCCCTAATCTTCAGGTGACCCCAACCTTCGAGCCCTCATTTGCGTCCAAAACACTTATCACGCCCTTCTCAGTTCGATAGCATTAAATCTAAGTTAGGTTAAATTCAGTTTGATGAATTAGTTTTTTAAACATAAATTTGAAAAAGTAGGTACCTTGCTTATGCGGAGATGCCCGCATTGTGTGTGTGTGTGTGTAAAAGTTACCGTTCCATTTGTCAATAATATTGTACTTACATACTGAAATGTATGTTCTTATATTTTGCTCGTAAGCTAATTTTGAAACTAATGTACTGTACATGTTCTCTTTTCTAATATATGGAATTTATATATCGTCACTGCATATTTTGTATGATGAAGTAGGCATTTTTTAACCCAAATTTTCATAACGACTGCGAAATACGTTCACCAGGATGGAAATGGGAGGCGAGCCCATAGCAAAAAATAGGTATGTTTATAGTTTAGTGCCAAAAATAAAAGTGTTAGTCACGGCTACGTTCCAAAGGTATAAAATTCTAGTCAGTGTAGGCTGTAGATTAGTCTTGATTGCGAATACTTTGTCTATTTAGACAAAGCAAGCTTGTTGCTCGAGAAATATGGAGACATTCGTATAAACAAAAGATTCATTGTCGAAACAATGCATAAAATAATCGTTGGCATTAAGGATGGTCATTTTTTGCTTCGTGAAGACAAAAGAGGTCAAAGTATCCAATAACGGAAAAAAAATCACGTGAAATGACGTCAGTGTTGATGTTTCTCACGTGTCAGACATAGTTACCGACTAACGATAATGCTTAGGTTGTTTACCGGCTGGCAAAAACAAACACAATTCTCTTGAAAGATGTAATTTCGTTTAAGGAAATAACCTAAGTTATATCTTTTGTAAACAATGTAATTATGCCTCAAAGTCAATTGTTAATATATCATATAAATAAATAAGTAAACAATTAAACAATAGGATAAGTACTTAAAATCATCATGGTAGTATATTTAGTATGAAAAAAATAAATCACTGAATATTTTCTGCAGGTAGCATAATTTTGTCCACTAACTGTTCATATATGGTTGATACAGTTGATATCAACCATATATCAACAGTTCATGTATCGACAACTGCGTCACTTACTGTACGCAAGTCATAAAATTCATTTCTTGCCAATCAGAAATTCGTCAGCTCGTGACGTCAAATATGAACGGGAAAGGGTTGTACAACCGACTGGAAAAGTCCTATCCTGCCACTTGAAATGATTGTAAGTCTTCCTTGCGGCCTTCATGTAGAAATTCAGGAGCGCAAAGCTGGGGCTTGCTTATCTATTTCTGACGTGTAATGTTTCGAGAAATGGATTCAGCCTATCTTTATCACTCTGAAGTGAAAGTTAATGCGAGTCATCATGGATGTGGTGAGTGATCCCTTTTATTTAGTATCAAACTCTTTCGCTTTCGTCAGGTTCACGAATAGAATCTTCACCGTCTAAAGTCCTTTTAGGACGAGTGCGTCACCCCTTTCGCGTAATGAAGGTAGGATCCGACGGGGTTTAAAGTTGTCATAATATGTAATAACGACGTATCCAATTTGACCCTTCAAGTATGGTCGTTTATCATGATTTTTTAATGCTCTTCCAAGAGCTAAAAAACATGAAAGAAAGCCGCTTAAAATGAAGGCCCCAAACGTATATTTAGTACAGATGCATTTCAAATGGTATCAGCTGGAATTCCGGTAACTCTCTCTCTCTCTCTCTCTCTCTCTCTCTCTCTCTCTCTCTCTCTCTCTCTCTCTCTCCGCAGGGGGTATAAAGGTTATGCACATTTCTTCTGGATGTAGTAAACTTTATACTTGGGGTGTGACAGTCCTCCGGTCCCGAGTCGTGGGATTCTAGAGGAACTGGCTGCCAGTTCCTTTAGGTTCTCTCTCTCTTTCGGGAGGGCGGGTGAAGTATTTTGCACAATCCCGTCCCGTGGGTTACTAGGACCCCATCCCATCCCTACTCTGTCCTTTTAGCTTACGTTAAGGTTGTTCTCCTCTGACTGCAAAAAAAAAAAAAAAAAAAAAAAAACTTTTAGTATTGTCTTTTTCTCTTCTTTTACTATTAGGACCCTACTGCTACCTCATGCGTGGGAAGAGAGGCTTTGGAACCTCTATAAATAACACCATTTAACGCTCGTAGGTTGTGAGAGACTGGGATGGAGGGGTCCCAGGCGTAGGGGCGCGATGAATGGAGTGTGGCTAGTGCCCCGTTAAGCCCATTCCTAACGCGTAATGGCCTGACCAGCCCCCTGCGACCGTTCTTTGGTGACCAATTGATGGTGCTTGGCTGTACTGCTCTGAGGTGAGAGAGCTTTACTGCCCAGCTGGCTGCCAGGCCAGCGTAAAGTCTCGGGCGTAGCCTCTGGGTCTGGTGGGATATCCCTTGAACACTGGATTCTAAGAGTCTGGCCGCTTGTGAGTGACTAGTAAGACTTAGTAAGGGGCTGCATCTCGTTGTCGCTCCTGGCAGAAAATCCGTGACGCCTGCGTCGCGAGTGTTTGTCAGTTGGTAGCTGCGACACGTTTGGGACTGTCCGGCCCTGGGGAGACCTTTGGTCGGTGCGGCAGCAGGAGAGGTGTAGTCTTCTGGAAGGGATGAACGTCACTTGCAAATAAGTGGATGCGTCTACGCGCGGGATGAATTCACCCCCCCCCTTTTTTATATACTGGTCAGAACGTTTTTGGATAGTTTTCATTGCTAGAACGCTTTATCTTATTCAGAGTATTCAGAAAAAAAATAAAAAAGAGAAAATATGGCAGGGCCAGCTAAATTGAAAGCAGAATGCTTTAAATGTAAAGTTAATCATTGGTGCGTTGACTTCCCTGAGGGTAGTATCAGCGATATCACATCCCTTAGTGTATGTTTGTTTTGTAAACTTAGAGACAACCACGAAAAGGAAGTTAAAGAGCTAAAGGAATTAGTAAAAAAGCTTGAAGCTAGGGTCGTAGCACTGGAAATCCAACCCAGTGGACAAGATCAAATTAAAAACACACCAGCAGATTTAAACTGTAAGATTAAGTATCTAGAACAAAGGGAGGGCGCAAAGAAGGGGCTGATAGAGAAGGGTGGGAAGGGGCCAATGAAGAAAAAGGGTGAGAAGGGGTCTACTGATGGCCCAAAGAAACCGAAGGATGTAGTTGCCGGTCGGGGTGGGTCGGGTGGTGTAAGTGCGTCTATGGGTGGCGACGGGTATCAAAAGGTCTCGGGCAAGAAGGCTACGAAGCCGAAGCCTGAGACCCCAGTTGCCCCTGTCAGGACCTCCAACCGCTTTAGTCTCCTGTGCTCGAAGGAGGAAGACACCGTTTTGATTGGGGACTCGCAGATCAGGGGCCAGGAGAAGTACTTTGCTTCTGCAAACCGGGACGGGAGGAAGGTAAGGTGCTTACCTGGGCGGGGAACGGCGCACTTAGGGAAGGAGGTAGAGAAGCTGCGCGTGGCTAGTCGGAGGACTGCGATCGTTGTCCACGCTGGTGGCAACGACCTGTTCCTCAAAGGTGGTAGGGTAGGTCTTACAGAAGGGATCATGTCTCTTGCGGATGATCTAAAACTTAAGACAGACAGGGGAATGTTGATGCGTATTTTACCGCGGATGAATGCCAGTGACCACGCGCTCAGTAAAGTCATTGGCATCAACGAGAGGGTGCAAGACTTGTGCGTCCCGCTGGGCGTGAGGTTTATTGACCCCTTCGACGCATTTTCAAGTAGGTGAGACCTTTACCAGAGGGATGGTGTCCACCTCAATGACAAGGGTAAAGGTGTGCCAGGCGCGCTGCTCGACCGGCACCTATACAGAATGGTGAGGTCGAGCCCGGGGAGAGATGATGTTGAGCCGGTGACGGACGTACCTTCAACTGAAGGGTGCGTCCAGGTACAGGTAGGTGACCCTCCTCCCACGTTGGAGGGGGCTCAGGCTCCTGCGGAAGTTGCCCCTTCGTTGGTGAGGGGTGAGGTCAAGTCCATCAAAGGCTCTTCAACTCCCGACAGCCCTGGCTGTTCGGGAAACGGATCGTGCTAGGGGGCGGTCAGAATAGGGAAGGCTCCCTCCGTGCAATGCTTTTTAATGCTAGGTCGATTAGGAATAAGTTTTGCGAGCTACGGGCGCTCTTAGCATCAGAATACCAGGATATCGTTGCTATCACCGAGTCCTGGATTCATACTGATCGTAGGGACTACGTTGGGGAGTTTGAAATTCCCAGGTATAGAATGTTTCGCAAAGACCACACCCGTGGGGAAGGGGGAGGGGTACTAAATTACTAATATACGTCAAGGACACGTTGAGTCCGGTTGACTGCCAGTTCCGATCGGAACGGGAGCTGCTTGGCGTCGATCTGAACGTGGGAGGGACGAACTATAGTTTAATCTTGGTGTACAGACCTCCGCATCTCCTCCTCGAGGAGGATACAGCCCTGTACACCGAACTCCGTAGCCTGCTAGGGGATAGGGTGTGTGTAGTTTTAGGAGACTTCAACTGTCGCGGCCTAAAGTGGGAAGACAGGACTGCTGATGCTGAAGGGAGGAGGCTAGTTGACTTTGCTGATGAGAACTTCGTCACTCAGTGGGTCAATGAGCCTACACGAGGCGAAAGCGTTCTAGACTTAGTATTCACGACCGAAGACAACCTCGTCACTGGCCTCACCGTTGACGAATCGTTGGGCGGGAGTGATCATGGTCTGATTAGGTTCCGTGTGTGCGTCCCTCGGGTGAAGCGTAGTAACTCGAGAGGCAGTAAGCTCGATCTACGGCGGGTGGACTTTGTTAGCCTCCGGGATAGCGTAGGTGAGATGGGGTTAGAGGTCGGCGGCAATGTTGAGAGAGTGTGGAGTGCATTCCGGGACGAGTTTATGGTGATGGAGTCTGCTGCCATACCCTCAAAACTGGTCACCCCTACTTCAACGCAGCCTAAGTGGTTCAGTCGTGACATCGCTTCGGCTATCCGAAATAGGAAAGTAGCGTATAGGAGGGCGAAGGCCAATCGTTCCCATGAGAACACTGAAGCGTATGTCCGCCTGTGTAGGGAAGTGAAGGCGAAGGTTAGGCTAGCGAAACGTAACGAAGAACTACGGGTGGCAAGCCTCTGCAAGGGGAACCCTAAGGAGTTCTTCAGTTATGTAGGTCCGTTAAAGGACCGAAGCGGCGTTCTGCGGACCTCCGACGCGGACATCGCTAATGTGCTTAATGAATACTTTGCGGGAGTGTTCACCAGGGAGGACACCCGCGTCATCCCCGAGCCAGGCGTCAGGCACGAAGGTGCTGGCCTGGATAGTGTTCGGTGTACCGCGACAGCTGTTCCCGATATAACAGACAAACTGAACGCGTTTAAGGATCCTGGGCCAGACCAGTTCCTCCCCAGAGTCTTGCGGGAAGTGCGCGACCAGTGGCTCCCCACCTGGCTACAGTCTTCAACAAATCGTTGGAGTCGGGCCAGGTGCCTGTTGACTGGAGGGAAGCCAACGTGACCCCTATCTTTAAGAAAGGGGATCACGAAAGTCCAGGGAACTATCGTCCCATTAGTCTCACTTCGGTTGTAGGTAAATTATTAGAGGGGATAATAGCGGATAGGATCGTTGACCATTTGGATTCCTACAAGCTGCTTGGGGACTCTCAACATGGGTTTATGCGGCATAGGTCGTGTCTCACCAACTTGCTCGAGTTTTTCCACGTCATGTGGAGTGAGTACGATAAGAGTAGGGCGATTGATATACTTTATCTCGACTTTCAGAAAGCCTTTGATAAGGTACTTCACCGCCGGCTAATGGCGAAAGTCCGCGCGATGGGTATCGGTGGGGAAGTAGGTAGCTGGATTGGAAATTGGCTGAAGAATAGGCGGCAGAGGGTTGTAATTAAAGGGGCTAGCTCGGGTTGGGCCTCGGTCACTAGCGGGGTTCCTCAGAGTTCCGTTTTGGGGCCACTGTTGTTTATCAGTTACATAAATGATATCGACGGTGGCATCGTCAGTAGGATCGCCAAATTCGCTGATGACACCAAGCTTGGGGCCAATGTTGGGACGCCCAAAGCGATCGAGCAACTGCGTGCGGACCTAGGTAGGATAGGAGAGTGGTCCGAAAATGGCAAATGCCGTTTAACTTGGGTAAATGTAAGGTGATGCACATTGGCTACGCCAATCCCAAGTCGGACTACTCACTGTTGGGGAGTAATATCGAGGCCACTGATTTCGAAAAGGACTTGGGTGTGCTAATTAGCAGCGACCTTAAGTTTACCAAACAGTGCGTAGGGGTGGAAAAGAAAGCCCAGAAGTTGTTGGGTTATATCAGAAGGCAATTTCGATTTCGGAACAAGGAGATTGTGCTCTCTCTGTACAATTCTCTGGTTCAGCCGCACCTGGAGTATGCTGTGCAGTTCTGGTCGCCCACCCTCAGGAAATATATTGACAGGCTGGAACGAGTCCAGGCGAGGGCCACAAAGTTAATCCCTTCCGTTAGGCATATGGGCTACAATCGACGCTTACGTGCCCTGAATTTGTTTTCGCTTGGAACTCGGAGGCTGCGCGGTCAACTCATCGAGGTTTTCAAGCTCTGACACGGGTTCAACAATGTCGATTTTAGAAGCATGTTTAGTTTAAACGATAACTCAACTCGCAACAATGGTTGGAAGTTGGATTTGAAACGGTTTAACACTCGCGTGTGTGGGAATTACTTTACCTATAAAATCTGTGACACGTGACGTGGAACAGGCTACCTTCAGAAGTTGTGAACAGTTCCTCTGTGGATCAGTTCAAGAAAAGGTTAGACCGAATCTTGCACACTATTTGAGAGTGTAGGAATTTTTCCCTGGCACCCGTTGTCATTAGTACCTCCTCGGTATGGGCCGCAAGGCCTTTTGAGGTACTTCTTTTCCTTGTAACTCTCTCTCTCTCTCTCTCTCTCTCTCTCTCTCTCTCTCTCTCTCTCTCTCTCTCTCTCTCTCTCTCTCTCTCTCTCTCTCCCCTGCTTCAACGCAGCCTAAGTGGTTCAATCGTGACATCGCTTCGGCTATCCGAAATAGGAAAGTAGCGTATAGGAGGGCGAAGGCCAATCGTTCCCATGAGAACACGTTAGCGTATGTCCGCCTGTGTAGGGAAGTGAAGGCGAAGGTTAGGCTAGCGAAACGTAACGAAGAACTACGGGTGGCAAGCCTCTGCAAGGGGAACCCTAAGGAGTTCTTCAGTTATGTTAATAGTAGAAAGCCCATTAGAAGCATGATAGGTCCGTTAAAGGACGGAAGCGGCGTTCTGCGGACCTCGGACGCGGACATCGCCAATGTGCTTAATGAGTACTTTGCGGGAGTGTTCACCAGGGAGGACACCCGCATCATCCCCGAGCCAGGTGTGAGGCACGAAGGTGCTGGCCTGGATAATGTTATGTTCGATGTACCGCGACAGTCGTTGCCGATAGAATAGACAAACTGAGCGCGTTTAAGGCTCCTGGGTCAGACGAGTTTCTCCCCAGAGTGTTGCGGGAGGTGCGCGACCAGGTGGCTCCCCACCTGGCTACAGTCTTCAACAAATCGTTGGAGACGGGCCAGGTGCCTGGTGACTGGAGGGAAGCCAACGTGACCCCTATCTTTAAGAAAGGGGATCACGAAAGTCCAGGGAACTATCGTCCCATTAGTCTCACTTCAGTTGTAGGTAAATTATTAGAGGGGATAATAGCGGATAGGATCGTTGACCATTTGGATTCCTACAAGCTGCTTGGGGACTCCCAACATGGGTTTAGACGGCATAGGTCGTGTCTCACCAACTTGCTCGAGTTTTTCCACGTCATGTTGGGTGAGTACGATAAGAGTAGGGCGATTGATATGCTTTATCTCGACTTTCAGAAAGCCTTTGATAAGGTACCTCACCGCCGGCTAATGGCGAAAGTGCGCGCGCTGGGTATCGGTGGGGAAATAGGTAGGTGGATTGAA
This sequence comes from Bathynomus jamesi, assembly GCA_023014485.1. NCBI lineage: Eukaryota > Metazoa > Arthropoda > Malacostraca > Isopoda > Cirolanidae > Bathynomus > Bathynomus jamesi. The sequence goes on from JAJOZX010001813.1 coordinate 64,260, forward strand.
AACTGGCTGAGGAATAGGCGGCAGAGGGTGGTAATTAAAGGGGCTAGATCGGGTTGGGCCTCGGTCACTAGTGGGGTTCCTCAGGGTTCCGTTTTGGGGCCGCTGTTGTTTATCATTTACATAAATGATATCGACGGTGGCATCGTCAGTCGGATCGCCAAATTCGCTGATGACACCAAGCTTGGGGCCAATGTTGGGACGCCCGAAGCGATCGAGGAACTGCGTGCGGACCTAGGTAGGATAGGAGAGTGGTCCGAAAAATGGCAAATGCCGTTTAACTTGGGTAAATGCAAAGTGATGCACATTGGCTACGCCAATCCCAAGTCGGACTACTCGATGTTGGGTAGTAATATCGAGGTGACTGATTTAGAAAAGGACTTGGGTGTGCTAATTAGCAGCGACCTTAAGTTTACGAAACAGTGTGTAGAGGTGGAAAAGAAAGCCCAGAAACTATTGGGTTATATCAGGAGGCAATTTCAGTTTCGGAACAAGGAGATTGTGCTCTCACTGTACAATTCCCTTGTTCGGCCCCACCTGGAGCCACCTGGAGTATGCTGTGCAGTTCTGGTCGCCCACCCTCAGGAAAGATATTGAGAGGCTGGAGCGAGTGCAGGCAGGCCACAAAGTTAATCCCTTCCGTTAGGCATATGGGCTACAATCGACGGTTACGCGCCCTGAACTTGTTTTCGCTTGAAACTCGGAGGCTGCGCGGTCAACTGATCGAGGTTTTCAAGCTCTTACGCGGGTTCAACGATGTCGATTTTAGAAGTATGTTTAGTTTAAATGATAACCCAACTCGCAACAATGGTTGGAAGTTGGATTTGAAACGGTTTAGGACTAGTGTGTGTGGGAATTACTTTACCTATAAGATCTGTGACACATGGAACAGGTTACCTTCGGAAGTTGTGAACAGTTCCTCTGTGGATCAGTTCAAGAAAAGGGTAGACGAAATCTTGCACACTATTTGAGTGTGTAAAGACATTTAGGACCTCAGTCTGCGGAAATTTCTTTTCCTATAAAATAGTTAATATCTGGAACCAACTTCCCTCAGAGTTGTTTCCAGTCAGTGTAAATCTGTTTAAAAATAGGCTAGACAAAGTACTGAACACACTCATAGTTTAAGATTAAAACCTCAGAAAACTCTGCAGGAGTTCGCTTGCTCGGTGTCTCTGTGAGCAAGCTAAATATAGAGCTATTTATATATACTCCACTTTCCTGTAAAATTTCCTTGGCTACTTTTCCAGGGTCAAGGTATTTTCTTCAACCTTTTTCCGTACCTGCCTCTGGGGGAGGGAGCGGAGGGTGGGGAGAGAGCCTTCTACTTTTCTATCCAGTTTTCTACTACTGCTAGGATAGTTGAAAGAAAAATAAACTTTCACAAAATTTTCCCTGGCACCCGTTGCCATTGGTACCTCCTCGGTATGGGCCGCAAGGCCTTTTGAGGTGCTTCTTTTCCTTGTAACTCTCTCTCTCTCTCTCTCTCTCTCTCTCTCTCTGAGTGGATTATATTACTATCTTGACTTTGGCCTCAACCTTAGTGCTCAGCCAAACTAATAAAGCGATTATGCAACTTAGATATTAAATTAAAATAAACTGTAAATAAAACAAATAAATAAATAATGCTACTAAAGAATTTAAAAATACTCGTACCCTTCTTTTAATATATATATATATATATATATTATATATATATTAAATCATTCAACATAGATTTGAAATTGCAGAATTGAATTTTAATCTTACGAACAATGGAACAAATGTATATAAAAAAAAAAAAATTCATAAACAACGTTAGATAACGCGGCACACACGATTCGTCTCGTATCTGAAGACCAAAACTGGTGTTAAAAATTATAAACTCATTTGGAATAAACTACAGATAATTACATGTGTGTGTGTGTATATATATACACATAGTAACTTATGATAGACATATTATCATACAATCTATTATTCTATTATGGAATACATAAAGTGAAATAATGTATGGTCATCCCATAAGTAATGCGGCATTTTTAAATTTTTTTTTTTTTCCCATTTTTATCATTATTTTACGGATAGAAATCAAACAGCTCTTTGAAGTTATTTATATTTAAATAAATATTTATTTAAATATAAATAACTTCAAAGTTGTTTAATTTCTATCCATAAAATAATGATAAAAATGGAAAAAAAAAAAAATTTAAAAATGCCGCATTACTTATGGGATGACCTATAAAGATATTGCAAAATACTGTAAATTTGTTTTCGTTAATATTTAAATGAATATAAAATCCAAATTTCTTTACGTTTAAATACGATCGTTGCATTATTGAATAAAACTATTATTTATCTGTTGATTACGATAAAGTAATCTTATTTAGTAAATTATATCTTTTAATCAAGGTCGAGAGAGAGGAGAGAGAGAGAGAGAGAGAGAGAGACTAGCTGTGATTCATAAAACTGTCAATGTGGTTTTATATTAATTATATGAACTTGTGCTTACAAAAATATTATCGCAATTTCGCCTCAATTCACTGTTGCTAACCTAACCTCTAGTAACAAACATATATATATATATATTATATATATATACACGAAACTATTCATAGCGCGTAAGTTTATCTGGTATTTCCTGATATATATTTTTAGAACTGAAGCTCTTTACAAATAGATTACGTCTAAGAACCAACCGTGTTGTGAGACTGCATGGTATATTTGAAAGAGTACGCAGAAATTACAAACATAACTACCTATAATTAGCATCACCGTAAAACACTGCATTACAAATGTATTCATACCCCTATATTAATACCAAATGAGGTATTAGTGACGTCATTGAGAGTGGACATCTTTCCGCTAGTTTATATTCCTTGAAGTACCTGTTTCAAGTTATCAGCGGTTAGGTTTGGTAAAAGTATTTGAGAGTTCAGTTTTGTTCCTTTATTGTGCTAATACTCCAGCTGGTGATACACCTAAAACAGGACAAATCAATCAATCAATTAGTCCCATTATTCGTTTTGGCAAGAACGAAGGAAATGTCCGAGCGCTTTTGTACGGAGATGGTTAGGTCCTGTGAGTTCGACTCAAAGAGGTTTACAACTCATATAATGTCAATTTAGGATTGACAAGAACATCCCTAGCAACCTTATTGACCGCTGTAGATAATTATGTTCTTTCGAGGCCTGCAGGATCGAGGAAGAGATGCCACGGTATCAAATTTCTCTCATCCCTGGACTACGAGCACAATGGTTGTAACAAGGATGCCAAAACGTTTTAACATCTTGTATCAAAACGTTTTGGCATGCCTGTTACAACCATTGTGTTCATAGTCCAGAGAGGGAAGAAATTTGGTACCGTGGCATATCTTCCTCGATCCGGCAGGCCTCGAAAGATCATGTCTAAAGTGGCCAATAAGGTTGCTAGGGATGTTCGTGTCCAGTGGCGTAATAAGGGGGGCGCGAGGGGGGCGGTCCGCCCCGGGTGACAGCCAGGAGGGGGGTGCCATCGGGAGAGTTGAAATACCAGTACACGTTTTCAAACCAAATGAAAAATTCGCCAAAGAAAAAAAATTAAAAATGTTCAAACTATTACAACAGCTTAATATTAATTTCCACTATAAAATAAATTTGTATTTTTATTGGCAATACAAAATTTGCAAACGAAAAATTAAATATTTGACAAAAATTACATCGAAAGGCGAACGTTTGTTGACGTTTTAGTCATCAGTTTGTTGAGCATAGCCAGCTGGCTGCAACTGACATTCCAAGTCTTGTTCACTTGACACTGTGACTCCACATACATGAGGTATATTTCATTAAATAATTATGATAAAGCATAATAAATACCGTAAGCCGGTAAAAGATAACATAGGCCCTCTAGTGGATGTTAATGGCGCTTTGGCTTCTGACGCTCAGGCGATGGCGGGTATTTTCAATAACTTTTTTGCGACAGTTTTTACCATAGAAGACGTAAATAATGTCCCCGACGTGGACGATATCGTTCCATTTAGTAGCGAGACTATTTTGGATGAAATAACTGTTTACGAGGCTGAGATTGCGCATTATATCGATAGGCTAAAAGTTAGCAAGGCTCCAGGCCCTGACGCTTTTTATCCTAGACATTTGAAAGATTTGAAAGACGTTATCGTAGGCCCCTTAACGAAGATTTTTAATCAGTCACTCGAAACGGGGATTATTCCTGAAGACTTCAAATTAGCTAACGTCACGCCTATTTTTAAAAAAGGCGACCGCGCAGTAGCTAGCAATTATAGGCAGATTAGCTTAACGTCAGTTGTCGGTAAACTTTTGGAATCCGTAGTTAGGGATCGTATCATCGATCACTTAGAAAGTAGAGATTTGATTAATAGTAGTCAGCATGGGTTTCGACGCCATAGGTCTTGTTTAACTAATTTGTTAGAATTTTATAACGAAATAGTGCGCGAATACGATAGGCATAGCATAGAGCAGCTGACGTTATTTATTTAGATTTTAAAAAGGCGTTCGATACAGTTTTGCATAGGAGACTAATTGCGAAGGTCAAAGGGCACGGTATACGTGGTCAGGTAGCTAACTGGTTAGAAGAATGGCTTCGTGCTAGGAGACAGAGGGTCGTAGTTAATGGTAGTGAATCTGGGTGGTTAGATGTAGGTAGCGGTGTCCCACAGGGTTCAGTGTTAGGCCCATTGCTATTCATAATTTACATTAACGACATAGATGTAGGATTGACTAGTAACGTGTCAAAATTCGCGGACGATACTAAAATAGGCGGTGAGGTTGTTAACGAGGACGATAGTAATAGGCTCCAAGAAGATGTAAATAGGATTATGGAGTGGACAGATAAGTGGCAGATGCAATTTAACGTAGACAAATGTAAAGTTTTGCATATAGGTTCTCGCAACAATAATTACACGTACACGATGGATGATAGGGAGTTAGCGAGCGTTGACGAGGAAGTAGATTTAGGCGTACGCGTATCTAAGGATTTAAAGGTTAGGAACCAGTGCCTGGAGTCTTGCGCAAAAGCAATAGGATGTTAGGCTTCATAGCGCGTAATTTCGAATTTAAATCGAAGGATATTATATTGCCCCTTTACAAGTCCCCAGTCAGGCCTCATTTAGAATATGCAGTTCAGTTTTGGTGTCCGTACTTGCGTGAGGATATTGATAGGTTAGAAAGGGTTCAACGTCGTGCCACGAAACTAATTCCGTCATTGCGCAACAAGCCTTATGAAGATAGGATTAAAGAGTTAGACCTGTATTCACTCGAAACTAGGAGAGTAAGGGGGGAGCTTATTGAAGTTTTCAAAATCGTTAATAACATCGATAATGTAAATTTTGACAAATTGTTCACTTTCGATAATAGTAATACTCGTAATAACGGATTTAAGTTGCGTGGCAGACGTTTCATTACTAATATCGCTAAAAACTTCTTTACGTTTAAAGTAATTGATAAATGGAATAATCTTCCCGCGTCAGTCGTTCATTCTACCAGCGTTAATATGTTTAAGAACCGTCTTGACAGACATTTTAAAAATATTAACGTTGTTTAAAATAAAAAAACAATTAGTCACAGGAGCTCTGGGGGTGGTGGTCGAGGATGAGTCTGTTGACGATTAATGCCAGCGTGTGATGCCAGGAATAAAAAAAAAAATTAGACTAATATGAACGTAGATGTAGCTCGTAGAGTAAACTAACCCACTTTTTGTTTAACTTTACCTACTTTTTTTTTTCTTATCCTCTCCTTAATTTGCATGTCTGTAACTCTCTTTTCTTGCATGTTTATAGTTTGCATGGTATGACTGTGAGTTAAGACTGTGTTTGCATGGTTTGTAAGCGTTCTTATTTTACTTCTTTTCATCTTTCACCCCTCTCCTATTCTCTCCGACTATTTTTCTGACTTGGCAGTGGCCGGCGGATGATGATGGTGAGTCTTTTTTCTCTTTTTCTGAATGAATGTTAACCTACGAGTGATAGGTGTTCCTCCTTACTTAACCCCTTATTCTCTTCTCTTCTCTTAACCTCCTACTTTTTCCTTTCTCTCGGGCTAACCTTAGAGTGGATCTTAGGGTCTTTGTTAGCCTTAGCTTCTGTAGATCTGTAGATCTGAAGTGTATGACTGAGTGAGTTTTTTATGATGACTATGTGGTGATCTTACGATGGTGGTGGTGATATGACTGCATGATTTTTTTTTAATGCAACTACATGGTGATGTTAAGACAGAGAGGGTGATGATGCGACTGCATGGAGATGTGTTAATGCTTACATGCTTAATATAGTAAACACCGTTTCAGATTTACATCAACAACTACAGTACGATTCTATATTGAATTAGTACTAATGCTTATTGGCTTAGTAAAGTTCAACAATTTTACAATGTCCAGTGTAGTATCATTGTATATTTAATATGTTGTTAATGCTTACTGCTTATTAAATAATGATATCAATTATAATAGCTAGCGTTATACCATACTATATCGAATTAGTGTTAATGCATTGGCATTGCTAATTAATTGTCTCTGTTTGTCTGGGTTGATAATCTGATAACTCATTGAGTATCTGGACATTTCTATGGAGAGAAGAGGGAGAGTAAAGCTCCGAAAATGGATGCCAGGAGAGATGGCAAAGGATGCTGGTCTCATATTGCCAGAGGAAGTAAAAAGGGCTATGTTTGAATGTCTTGATCGCTTTCATCAAGAATTGGAGATTCGTTCTAAAGCACTGGATCAAATTCTGTCAATCTTCGCTGTTATTCAGTCAAACACTTTGGTTGTTGCAACAGAAGAAGAACTTCGGAAGTATATTCCAAATTTGACTCGGATTTTCGATGAATTCTCTGATGAAGATATCAGTGTGGAATTGGACGACTTCGGAGGCATTTGGAAGCTGCCAAATCAGCGTTGAAGAGGCAAAGAAATGGACAGCATTGCAGTTTCTGGAGTTATTGTGAAATGGATTTTTGTGTATCTTTGCCAAGCTTGTCACTGTGTTTGAGATTCTTTTTGACTGTCTGTGTGTCTATTGCTTCATGTGAAAGAAGTTTTTTCCAAATTGAAATTGATAAAAAATTTCTTTCGCTTGACCACGAGTCAATCAAGATTGACAAATCTGGCTTTACTTTCAATTGAACATGAATATGCAAAGAAAGTGAATTTTGATGAGGTCATTGATCAATTTGCAGAAATTAAGGCTCGAAAGCAGAGACTGTGAATCCTCTCTATTTACCTTTGAAGAATAGGCTGAGCGTTGAGACTGGATTTCCTGGTTTTTTTTTATAAAATAAAATGCAGTATTACCTGTTCACTGAATTTTTAATGTCCTGCATTTTTCTTAGTTCCAATTTGCTTATGACAATACTGTACTGTTTAAAAATCTATTTGCAAACATAATATATTTTTCTGTGTGTTTAAATTTTAAAATTATTTAGGGGGGGTGCCAAAGGAAGGATCCGCCCGGGTGCCAAATACTTTAGGTACGCCCCTGTTCGTGTCAATCCTAAATTAACCTTATGTGAGCTGTAAGCCTCTTTGAATGATGCTGGAACCATGGTTCATGAGTCTACCATCTCTAGATCCTTGCACAAGAAAGGCTTTTATGGTCGAGTTCCAAGAAGAAAGCCACTTCTGAAGACGAAGCGCATCAAAGATCGGCTACATTTTGCTAAGAAGCACCTCAGTAACTCTCAACGGATGTGGAAGAAGGTTATTTGGTCAGAGGAAACCAAAATTTATCTACGAGTACTTGGTTGCAATCAGCGACGTTTTGTTTGAAGAAGCCCAAATACTACACACGAGTCGAGGAACACTATGGGGGTGGAAGTGTCATGTTCTTGGGTTACTCCTCATCGTCAGGAACTGCGCACCTTGTTCGCAATGAAGGATGGATACAACGAAATCTATCAGTATTTTGGAGGATAATCTTATTCCTTCTACAAGACATCTTGGCCTTGGACGTAGAACTACAGGAAGGACAACGACTCAAGGTACCCATTTAAGAAGGCTGCAGCGGTTCAGGAAAAAGGCAATAAACGTTCTAGAATGGCCAAGTCAACGTTCAGATTTAAATCCCATTGAGCATCTCTGGTATCAATTAAAATTTTCGATCCACAAACGGCATTTTTCCAACCTTGAAGAATTGGTAACTTTGTCAAGAAGAATGAAGTAAGATTTCTTAACGAAGATGCAAAAAGCTCGTATACACATACAGAGATCGCCTTTTAGATGTTATTCGCAATACAGTATTTTACGTTGATGCTAATTATAGGTAATTATTTTTTTCATTTCTGCGTAATCTTTCAAATGTACCATGCAATACCACAACACGTTTGTTTCTATATATGGAACATAGCTAGTAAGAAGCCTCATTTTTAAAAACAAATGCGAGAAATACCTGACAAACTTAGGGGTATGAATGGTTTCGCAGGGCCAACGATAGGCCAACGATAGGCTCACTTCACTATACTATATGAATTAAAATGGAAATGATACTGGGTCACCAGTTTAACCTTTCAGCCAAACAAATAATACTTAATAAGGAGGTAGAAATGACTGTGGATTTTCGTTTAATTAATTAGAAAAAAATAAATTTTTTGTTCACAGTGATTAACAATTATTTATACGAAATTTGTGCAATATTACAATGAATTGATTATTAGCAATAAGGAATGACTTTTATACAGGATAAGAGTTAAGTGATATGTCGTGATTTATATAAAAAAGAAAACTTTCTTTCCTTCTACCAAAATGTCGTGTACCTCATTCACAATTCATCATTTACTTTACTTTATTCAATTTCTTTTTCTTCTATTTACACTCGCTTCACTGTACTTTATAAACACGGGCAAACGGATAGACGCGGCCGCTATTAAACTCTCAAACACAAAGCAAAGAGACTGGGATAATTACACACTTTAATTTACTATTTACTGACTTTATATTTATGCCGAAATACTTTAGACGAACAGGGTAATATTTTAATTAAATAAACAATAACATTCTAATAAGAAAAACACCTTATTGGGGCAAACCCCCGCCCGAGACTGCCGTTTTTGGGCACTCTGAGTCGGCACATTGGGCACATTTCAGATTTCCAATTTGTATTTTTATATTTTTTAATTTCAAACAAAACATTATCAATTTCTTATTTACATACAAACCATAATTAAATTTCTTATTTAACATTATTTTCTTCTTTATTAAACAAAACATTATTAATTCTTATTAAACATGATTATCTTTATTAAAAAAACCAGTACACTACACTCATAATAATGACAAGAAACAATAATTTAGGTAATGATATATACGGTAGTGAACGCATAATAATAAGTAATTAAGCAAATAATAACTGAGGTAACGAAAGTACAGTATTGGTGCAGTAAACGGATTAGGCCTAAACTGCGGTCGTAAATGCGTGAGTAGCTTCAACGGTATTGCTGACACTTTAAAGAGCCTAATTCGGTTAGGTTAGGCAGATTTTGTTGGTTATAGGCGTTGAGAACGAATAGCCTATCACGACGTAATAAAACACTGTAGGCCAAGTGCTGGTAGCCTACGTGAGGTTTACAGACCTGAGATTTTGATGAGGAAGATAACTCTGAAGACGGAAGGGCCTACAAACCAGAACTTGGTGAAAGGAAATGAAGCTTCGCAGGTCGAATTAAATTAATATTGAGCGAGGTGAAAGCGGACGAATAGCACCAGTTGCATCTTGCAGAAGTGATGTTGCTTCCAGAAGGATGAAATAGTAATAGGCCTCAACGGAGATGAATAACTTCGCGTATGCTTGAATGGAGTTTTGCAGGACGGCGAGCCTCTCTCCGACGAAAGCCGGAGAGCGAGTGGAGTTACATGATGAAGAATGGAGATGAAGAGTGAGTGCTGAGTGGGGCCTGAGCAATAGGCAAGCGAGAGCGAATGTTTGTTTGTTTGTTTTTTCTGTTTAAGGTGCTTCAACCCTGCTGGATTATTGACACCATTTTTTTTTTTAATGAACCCCCAGAGTTGCATTGAGAGCGAATGTTTTTTTCTGTTTAAGGTGCTTCAACCCTGCTGGATTATTGACACCATTTTTTTTTTTTTTTGTTTGACTCCCCGAAGGGAGGTAGAAAAGGAAGAAAGAAGAGAAGGTGGTATAAAGTGGTGGAGAAAGGTGGTGAGAGAGCGAATGAGAGCGACCTGAAGTGGACTGGCATTTTTATAGTCTCGGTGACGCTTAGATTTCGCGGGCATTTTCGGGAAATGAAATAAAATAAGCGTTCCTTTGTAGTTTGTTCTTGCCCACGTGTTTGGAATTTTACAGCCACGTGAGGGAGGCGAGGAAAAGGAATTTTCCATTATGCTGATATATATATATATATATATATATATCGTGAATCGTTATGAATCACTCTTAGAGGAAATTATGATAGCACTGTGACTTAATTTGAGGGCACTCTTCTTACGCGTTATTAAGTTAAAGCGTAAGGATATGTGTGTGTGTGTGTGTGTGTGTGTAAACTCATAACCGCGCATTTTTGCATATGCAAATTTACTCCTACCAGAATTCAAACCCGGCCCCTCTGAGTCGGTGACGCGGTCGTTGACCATTAAGCTACGACAGGATAGAAATTAACAGCAACCTGGTGACATTTCATCACCTAAGGAAACGCGTAACTCTTTCGTATCCAGGGGTGTTTTTACGTTATTAACTCCCCACACTGGAGCCATTGGACAGCATTTAATTCGAATCTATCTGGCAAATTCGAGGGTATTATTGGATGGAAATATAAGCCATAACCACGCAAAGCCAGCTGGGCAGGTCATGAAAATTTAACGCTTTAAAAATCGAAAGATAAAATACTACTTATAAACTTTGAATATATATTATGTCGTTTTTATAATGCACCTATAAAATATGGGGCTTCATAGTATCATAATTAAACTCAGACGTTAAAGTTTACAGAATGTCGCAGCTGAGCTGGATGCGAAATCCATTCGATTGCCAATCAGATGTAAAAGGCCTGCCCTAAAATGAAATTGAACAGAACTGTCGTGTGACAGAAGTCTTAGTGGTTTTTACCAATAAAACTATCGTTGAGTTTTAGTTGTGTTCGGACAAAATACCCGACCCTTTCAACACGAGCATTAAAGCTTCTTATACCATCAGGCTCTACCTGGCTAAATTGTGTGAAGCAAGATTCATTGCATTGGTTTCAACCGAAACGCGTTATCGATCCTCTTTGAACGTTACTTCAGAGTTGTGGACTTGTGGCGCGCTATCTCAAGTATGCAGACTTCGAGCGACTGCGTCGCGACACAGAAGCCCGAGTGTATCACATAAATGCGGGTTATATATAGAATCAATATTTAAGAATTGTGCTGCCGTTATGTGATAAACAAGAGGGTCACAGAAGGAATTGCTGCTAATGACTGCGAAAATAACGCGTTAATTCATTACCTATGTGGAGTAAGGTATAACTCAAAATTAACAGAACTATAAATGTTCACCAAGACCACCACTACGAGTATTTCTGTCCTTCCTAAGAACCTTAAAGCTCTCGCGCGTGTCTACCCGGAGTCAGGAATGCCTCCTGTAGAATCAAAACCCTGGAAGAATAGTCATTCAAAAGCGAAAGAATAGAAATGGCATAATTATGAAAACCTGCGACATTGCATTTACATAATGAAAACTCGCCCTACGAGGTACAGAGGAAAGAAAAGCTATATAGACACTAATAAAACAACGAGGAAATCCTAACTCATCCGTAAATCAAATGCAACGTCCATCTTTGTCATTTACGAAGCGTTTACGAAATCAGCTTTTACTAAAGAATGTATACATCCGCTATCTGAATCAAAGTTTGCGCGGAGGTACACGAGATCCATCATATTTATGTTCCTGGAGACATCTCCAGCAGTGATGTTGTCTTAAGAGTCTTTACCGCTAAGCACGACCTAACTCATATTAATTTATATAAGACAAGTTAGGCTCACGTAACAAATAAATAAATAAGGTTTTAAGAAAACCATAGCAACCCTTTTTAAGACAAAACATACTCATCACTGAGAAAAGATAACTCTCTTTATAATGAACTTAATATTTTCTTTCCAGTCAAAGTGATTAGTATTCCGCTTTGTTTGTATTTAATGGATTTACTCAGAAATATAAAAGTGAAGTTTTCGACCCACTGTACGAAGAATTTGACAATGATCAAGACATGATGAAAGTGTAAGCAATTTTGATCTACCCTCTTATATGGCATATTCCGTAACTACTCGATTTGAAATGGTCCTGCATCTTATACCTCAAAGAGAATGTCTGTATTTTTACCATTATTTTACCACTGCCTACACCAAAGTATGTACGATCTAAGGACTCAGGCACTGAACATTTAACGCAGAACACGAAACGATATTAATGAACGCTTTGGAGTTGACACTAGATTGCATTTACACGCTAAAGAGCAGACATATTCGCACAGCAATGTAGACATAACTTGTAATTTTCTTCTTAAGTATTAGTTCAAATTTTTAATTAAAACAGTTATCATTCTAACCAAAATTTAAGCTCATAAAGTTAACGAAATGAACTTTCCATTGTGTGAAAACAGATCCTCCGAGAAATTCAGATCTTATGTCCACAAAATTAAGTCTGGTTCAGTGACCTCAATAAAAACGGCATTGAATTCCATTTTAACCTCTGACGTCAGAAGGCGTACTGGTCTTTTAATTTCTCAAGTTACATACGTTTTCTCATTTGACTATTTAACTGCATGACGGTTTTAAAGCTTTATGTAGGTAAATAAATTGGGTATATTGTTGGTTTAATTGGCTATTTATTAATCTTTCCAAATTCAAAATTCTCTCTTTTGTGCAGCTATAAAAGCTATTGCAACCAAAGTTTTCATTTGAAAGTGCAAATTTCGTACATCACAGATTTCGATTTAATGTATCCGTAAATTTACTGCAGGTAAAAAACTAACAAGAGTTCGTGAGAAGCGCAAAATCGTGATCTCGCAGGGCATGCACAGTTTCCCAGCTGCCGTTCAGACGCTTTTCCGAACTGCCTCTCGTGGTCAAACTAAGCCCAACAGGCCGACCATTTACACTATCGCTATCCATCGGAAGTTTTTAGTCCTTAACTGTTACTATTATTGTTCCTTTATATACTAAAATTAAGTATAAGCGTTTTCCGTCTCTCTTTTAAATGTTATTGTTCTGCGCGCGATTTCATTTCCCAAAATACACAGTCTCTCGCACATTCTTTCGAGTCCAACACGTGCCCATCCCCTTGGGGCGACCGATTTTATAAGTACGAATTAATTGATAAAGATTCGCGATATTCATCTCTGAACAACCTCAACACAAAGCCGAATGATGGTTTCTTATCAATAATGAACCTTAACATTAGAAGCCTTCAAGACTAAACATCATCATGATCTCAAAGACACGTTAACTTTAATTAATTATACACAATTATACTCGCATAAAATTTCGTACAGGACTTGTATTAGCATCTCTTTCCCTTAAATGATTAATACACCTAAAAAACACCATTAAGTGCACACAAAAAAATGACCTACTCCGTACTGTAGAATCCTACATCCAAACATGGGCGGTAAATCTTACTTTAAAAATAAAAGCCACTCTCAACATGCTAGCAATATACAGACCACGTAACAGAAGCGCAAATAACTATCTTAGTGCCTTACAGGATCTAATCGGATATCAATCTCTAAAGAGCTCGCGCTCTTTCATCCTCTGGAATTTTAATATAGATTTCATAAAAACAGGAACGAACTACATTGCCAAATCATTATGGAATATAGTGATCAACCGAGGATATAAGACCTACGTAACCAAACCAACACGCCTCCATACTGACCTAACCAAATCTTCTCTTATCGATCGCATATGGTCAGATATAGACCCACAATACATACATAACACAGGGACACTCCTTACAGGCATAACTGACCATCTCCCAAATTGTCACAATCAAAACAACGGCAAACACCCTAAAGTACACAAATATTAAATCCAGAAAAACAAAGCATAATCATCAGTTTAATAAATTTAAAACGCGGCAAATTTCGACTTCATTGACGACCCACATACAAATACAAACACCCAAATTTGAAAAATTTCAGGAAACGCTATGGTCTGTTTTTGAGAAATCCTGACCCATCATTAACAAAAATATTCCTACTGTTACAATCAGCAATCTCTCATTGGCCCCAAGTCTAAAGACATCCATCAAACAAAATTATAAAATATATGAAATTGTGAAGGAAGATTTATTCTCAAAAGAAGTTTACACTTACTATCGAAAAAAACTTACGTCATTAATTCCCAAAGCAAAAGCTAATTACTATAAACATAAATTCGAAGAATAGAAGGGCGAACTCAAACAGTACTGGAACCTCATTAACAAAGCGATTAAAAAGGAAAAAACCTCTACTCCCAAAAAACTATTAATTAATAATGAATTCATTACAGACACAACAAATATTTCAAATACTTTCGACAAATTTTTCAATGAAGTGGAATCCATTCTCCCACCCACTGCGTCGTTTTTCGATACGTACCTTGGTACCTCCCCTCCCACACTCTTTCTTCTTATCCCTTACTACAACGCACGATTTAATGACAGACATAAAACAATTAAAATAAAAATTGTACTCCGGTCACAACTCCCAAAAGAATTTACAAAGAGTGTGCGAACTTAATTGCGTCCAAGCTCTCAAAGCTCTTAAACCGATCCATTCAAAATGGTATCTTCACAGACTGCCTAAAAAAGGGCTAGGGGTGTGCCCTATTTAGAAATCAGGAGATAAAACTTCCCCTACAAACAAGAGACCCGTCTCCGCGTAATAAAATTTATTTTAAAACACAAAATAATACGCAAACAACAATTTGGCTTTCTACGAAATCACACGACCTCCGACCCAATAACTGCTATATTAACAACTTTATACCAATCTGAACAACAAAAAACATCAATAATCATCTTACTTGACCTAGCTTAAAGCCTTCGGCGCAGTACCTCATGACACGTGCCTAAAAAAACTCGAATATTACGGCTTCGGGGGACTACCCTCAAGATAGTTGCGTTCATACTCGACTAACAGGACGTAATTTATAGCACAGGACTCTCTTACGTCACAGACAAGATTCATCTCCAAGGAGTGCCTCAAGGGAGCATTCTGGAAGGTATCATATTCTTCTTTTATAGAAATGACTTCCACCGGTCACTAAATAATTCGTCTTGTTACCAATATGCGGGTGACACATCACTGATAACCTCTAACAAAGACTTATTGCCACTCCAAACAACCACCAACAATGAATTCCAAAGAATATATGTTTGGCTTCACGCCAACAAACTATCCTTAAATATTAAAAAACAAACAAAAAAACAGCTTATACAGTCATCAAACAAAAGAAAATGTTGCCCCCTCTAAACCTAAACATAAATTCAATCCCTGTTCAACGGCCAAACTTCTGGGAATTTACCCTCAATTCAAACCTCTCATTCAAGATCACATTCAAGATATAGGCAACAAATTAACCAAGGTCTCATTCATAATTACAAAAGTAGGTGCAGCACTTCCAAAACAAATTCTTAGGTCCATATACTACAGTAACTACACCATGGCATGCATACCCACACCTATACAATACTGCATCAGTGCTTACGGAAGGGCACGCCAATATTTTACGCAGCCACTGGTGCTAATGCAGAAAAGAATAATTAGGAAAATCTATAAATCAAACAAACATAATGAAAGTACGGACAAAATGTTCCGCGAGTTAAAAATCCTCAAACTAAGTAGAAATCTACAAACTAAAAACATCGCTTCATAAATGTATCAAATCGACCATGATGATAATAATAATATAATAATAATAATAATAATACTGCACCAGAAATCATCCAAAATAAAATATTACCTTTCCAAACTGAACACCGTTTTTAATACGAGACAATCAAACGCGTAGATCAGAAACCCAAATTACACTTTAGACTGCGCGACTAGATCCTTACGATCCCCGCAGGACCAGACCTCCGAAACACCCTTGATCTGGAGATAAAACAATCTAGAACGTTAAAATCCTTCCAGAGAAAAGTGAAAAAAAAACTAATCAAATTGTACAAACCGTAACAACGTATCTCCTTTCTTATTTCCATAGTAATAAATTAATCTAAATTAGTATATAGCAAAACAAAAGTAATAAATAAAAATATAAATAGGAATATGCGTAATGTCAACACGTATTTAAGACTGTTAAATTTTTTAATTAATAACGTACTTAATATTTAGTTTCTTCTATCCCAACAAATAAGAATGTGTAATCTTAGCTCAAATATCATATATATATATATATGATACACACAGACCGTGCGTGGAACAAGGAACTCTTCTGGGATAATTAAATCCACTATAGTCCGAATAAGTAATGGTAAATGACAAATACCATAGTTTTTCTTTTTCATGATGCAAGCCCGACGTGGGCAACGGGTCTCTCGCAAAGAGGTCCCATAAATATAGCTTCCGTCACCAGCTATCATGAAACGGACATGTTATGTGCCTTGAAAAGTGGACGCTCAATTCTGCCAGTTGAGGTTTAAGTTTTGGTTTTGGCTAAAAATATAATAGTTACCCCTTTTTCTTTGATTTATTCAATCCGACGTGAATGCAACGAGTCTTTTACTTATATTGAGGTTCTAAATGTAGTGGGGCTAGGCTGCTTTAAACCCTAGATCCATGTCCCAAAGCTGGATCCTGTCTGCTTTGCAGATAGCTGGTGAGGGAAGCTATATTTATGGGACCTCTGCGAGAGACCCGTTGCCCACGTCGGGCTTGCATCAAGAAAAAGAAAAACTATGGTATTTGTCATTTACCATTACTTATTCGGACTATAGTGGATTTAATTATCCCAGAAGAGTTCCTTGTTCCATGCACGGTCTGTGTGTATCATAAAAACTCAGGGAACCATTCTGAGTTCATTCCCATATCAATCATTGTTTAGGACATTTGTAATTTTACAGTTTTTAAGTAGAAGTAAGATGAAAATTTTAACATTCTTTCACATAAAGCATCATTCTGCACATACGCCAATTTCAGGGTAGGAACAGCTCGCAACAGTATTGCCAAGCAAGCAGGAAGGGGTTCAACGTACTGACGAGGCTTCCATGAGTAGTTTATCACCACTGAAAGCAATAAAGCTTCGTGTTATCCCACTTCAAAGAATATCCAAATCCGTATTCGTTTTCGCGCAATTTTCGTTAGTTTGTATTGCAGACACCACCAGTTTTTATCATGCCAGGTGCATAATTCTTCAGGAGCAAGATGCGCAATAAGTTTGTTTCCTCTCCAGGCAGCACAAATTTACCTGTATCATTCACAGTCACATTCGTACAATTTCAGTATATATATATATATATATATATATATATATATATATATGTGTGTGTGTGTGTGTGTGTGTGTGTGTATATATATATATATGGGAATGAACTCAGAATGGTCCCCTGAGTTTTTTATGATACACACAGACAGTGCATGGAACAAGGAACTCTTCTGGGATAATTAAATCCACTATAGTCCGAATAAGTAATGGTAAATGACAAATACCATAGTTTTTTCTTTTTCATGATGCTAGCCCGACTCAGGGGACCATTCTGAGTTCATTCCCATCTTGAAACGGACATGTTATGTGCCTTGAAAAGTGGACGCTCAATTCTGCCAGTTGAGGTTTAAGTTTTGTTTTTGGCTAAAAATATAATAGTTACCCCTTTTTCTTTAATGTATTCAATCTGACGTGAAGGCAGCGAGTCTTTTACTTATATTGAGGTTCTAAATGTAGCAGGGCTAGGCTGCTTTAAACCCTAGATCCATGTCCCAAAGCTGGATCCTGTCTGCTTTGCAGATAGCTGGTGAGGGAAGCTATATTTATGGGACCTCTTTGCGAGTGACCCGTTGCCCACGTCGGGCTAGCATCATGAAAAAGAAAAAACTATGGTATTTGTCATTTACCATTACTTATTCGGACTATAGTGGATTTAATTATCCCAGAAGAGTTCCTTGTTCCATGCACTGTCTGTGTGTATCATATATATACATATATATATTAAAAAATAGAATGATAAATTGCATTACCGTTATTATTATTATAATTATAATTATTATTATTGTTCTTATTCTTATTATTATTATTATATTACCATACTACGTTACGTATGTTTACGATTATGAATGCATTAACTGTCGCACTGTCATATGTACAGTATATGTATTATTCTCTTGTTACACTTAATGTATATTCTATACATGTATGCGTAGAACGATAAAATTGAAAATGAAACTGAAATTGGCTTTGCCTTCTATCGTCCTAATTCAGGCCGATCACGCTCTTCGCCCACAGCGGAAAATGTTCAGCAAATCGAGAAGCCCTTCCGAGCTAAAAGAATAAAATCGATCCGAAGGGCTGCACTGGAGCTCAGTAACAGCTACAGCAGCATCCAAAGGATGCTTCGGCGTGATAGCAAGTTTTTGCTACGCAGTTCGAGTGAGTGAGATGTTAGAAACTGAGGATTACAATGCGCGCGTTGAAATATGCGAGTCTTCAGCATCACATCGAGAATGATGCGCATCCTTCCTGGACAAAATCTGGTTCAGC
Source organism: Bathynomus jamesi (assembly GCA_023014485.1). NCBI lineage: Eukaryota > Metazoa > Arthropoda > Malacostraca > Isopoda > Cirolanidae > Bathynomus > Bathynomus jamesi. The sequence goes on from JAJOZX010001813.1 coordinate 82,899, forward strand.
GATGAAGCTGCATTTCAAAAATCTTTCGGGTCGCGTAAAGCGGCATAGTTGCGGAGTTTAGGAAAGGAAAAATGTCTCTGAAGTTGGAAAATACCATAGAGATTCCCCGAAACTTTGCGCAGTGTGCCACTTCTGATGTCAGGATTGTAAGCCTGTTCTTGAAATGTTCTTCCTGCCAAAACTAAACACGATTGAAAGTCCTGAAGAATAAATTTTTCGATAACATGAAGCCCCTCCACATTATACAACTCCATTCCGTGAGTTTCTCAACCGCACCTTTCCAGATCGATGAGTCGGCCGTGCTGGGTGTCTCGTTTACCTGACCTCATTTCTCGTAATTTCTTTATCTGAAGACAAAGATATACGCGACTAAACCTCGAGATCTTCAGAACATTCAAGGAAGGATTCACCGCGACAGTGGTGAAATTGATGAGAGAGTTTTCTCGAATATTACTCGTGAGTCTGTCTCTGTCAGGCTGAGGTTCAAATGCATTGAAAATGGGAGCAACCAGAATTATGTTTACCGTTAAAATATGCGAACTAATTTGAATTATTTTTTTTTGCACACACGTATGGATACATGTCATCCATACGTACATGTATATAGCCATATATATCCATATGGATATACATCCATAACTACCATGTTGCCACTTTTTAATTATAGCTCACACCAGACGATTTTCATTCCATCATTTGAAAGATGTAATTTTTAAAGGGATGAAAGCAGAAACTTCCTTTGTAAAATGTAATAAAAAGTCACAAAACGAGACTGAATCCAAATAAATATTGATTCCGACGTTATCTGTTCTCCATTTAAAGTCTTGTTTGTTCTTCAAAATGTTGAGTACGGTCGATGTGGACGCTCTCACTTTATGGTTTTATATTAATTTCTAGAGGAATACATTCGACTGAATTCGATCACTCTTCAATGTCCAACCGGTTTACGACCGGTTATTACCCGATCGAGAATCGCGGCCTGAACGGCGAATGTTCCTAATTCTGGTGGCCACGCAACCGAACAGACCTATGTGACAAGGACCCTACTAATTAAACCGTTTGAAAACAATTTGAGGGAGAAACTTAGCTTTAATCATACCGCATACAAGGGAACTTTTTAATTCAACACACATTTTTTTTTTTCAAAATAGTCCAGAAAAACTTAATTCACTTCAAACTCTTTTTCTGATTCCGATTCCAAAGGGAATTTTCAAATACAGTTTCATTCCTGACCACACAAAATTTCGATTCCGGTCTCAAATATACAAACTGGCAAAAATAAAAATAAATAAATAAATAAACAGGATTCCACAATATTAGTCTGGCTTCATATATACTCAATCAATGGTTGTACGAATTAACACACGCACGCACGCGCGCGCGCACGCACACACACACATATGTGTGTATGTTGAGATATTTCACGCAGGAAAAAGAAAGCAGGAGTAGCAACGTTTCGCCACAATCACTGGAACATTCTCAAGCTTTATTAACGCTTTAATAAAGTTTGAGAATGCTCCGGTAATTGGAGCGAAATGTTGCTACTCCTGCTTTCCTTTTCCTGCGTGAAATATTTCAACACTGAACCAAAACAATGGATTTCGCCATATATATATATATATATATATATATATATATATATATATATATATGTGTGTGTGTGTGTGTGTGTCTGTGAAAGAGAGAGAGAGAGAGAGAGAAGGCATTTGCAGTTTCCCTTTGCGGAAGGAAGTGATGATTCCCAGTGAATTCGTGCATGGCGTTTTAGAGGCGAACGCTTCGCGCGAAGACACTTCCTTTCTTCCACTTCCATTCCGAGGACGCCGTTCGCTTCTCTTCGTCTCTCGCAATTTAATTTCAGCCTCGAGGTCTCACGAACCACATTCTTTTTTTAAAAGGTCAATAGAGACACTTGTATGACACTTGGCAAGTTGGCACTTGGCACTCATCTTTCAATCAGTGGTTGTCACGACAAGGATTAGAAATTTTTAAAACTTACTAAATTAATCAGGTGTGTGTATATATATGTATATATTAGTGGTGGACCGGATGTCAGTTTTTCAACATCTGCGGATGCGGATATTTAGTTAATCTATCAATATAATATAGAATTATGAATATATGACATAATTTTTCAAATTTTGTGATATTACTATTATGGCAGGCAATGCATAAGAATTAAAATTAATATTAATGTTTTCATTATGACAAAAATAATAACTTTCTCAAAAGTTTCAGCCACAGAAAATTCAATGAAACAAGTTTCATTCAATTTTCTGTGTTACCAGCTATTTATATTTTGAGGTTTATATATTTGTTTGTTCATTAATAATTAATTAATACGTTACATGAAATGTGCATGACTGAGCCTTATAAGCTACTTTATAAGCTAATTTAATTGTAAATTGCATAATTTATTAGAGGGAATATCCGCATAATATCCGCAGTCAGAAGTGCGGATGCGGATGTTAAAAATTATGCAGATGCGGATATCCGGTCCACCACTAATATATATATATATATATATATATATATAAACAATAAACACACATTAAACGAGTAAAAAGTAATAAAATAGTCATAATTCCCAAAATTTAAAAGAAAAAATTAAAAACGGAAGCTTTTCGAGGAAGGCAACCCTCTTCACTCAGGCGCCTGACTGAAGAGGGTTGCCTTCCTCGAAAAGCTTTGCAGTTTTTAGTATTTTTTATTTTTTATTTTAAATTGAGGACTTTAGTTTATATATATATATATATATATATATATATATATATATATATTCATCAGAATCAGAGGTCCTCAGCTCAGTACCACAAGGAACAGTATTAGCTCCACTACTCTTCATAATCAATTAATCATGCTAACTGACATAGATGAGGACGTTACCAGAGACAGCAGAGTAACATCCTTTGCCGATGAGACAAAGATCAGTAGAAAAATAAGAAACCCAGAAGATATAGGATCTCTACAAACAGACATGAACAGAATCTACAAGTGGATGGAATACAACAATATGAAGTTTAACAGAAATTTCAGCTATTACGGTACGGAAAAAGAGAAGACCTAAAATCCATGGAATATTATACTCCAAATGGACAGGAAATTCAGGGAAATTCTAGAGCAAAACATTAAGGGGTTGTAATGACTGATGATGCGAAATTTGAAACACAAAATAAGATAGCAGTAAACAGAGCAAAGAGAATAACAGGGCAGATACTGAGAACCTTTAAACGAAGGGATATATATAATGATTCCTCTACTAAAAAACCTGATCATTAGTAGAGGAATTTTAGGAAAATCGACCTAACAAATTAGCAGGAAGTCGAAACTTGGTACACTTGCAAACTGAACCCTACTATATTAAAAGTCCCAACAAATCCAAGTTGTGCTCCAGCCGCCATCTTGGAAAATGGCGGCCGAATTTCGGTTTTTTGGAAATAACTTTAGAACCGTAAAAGATACGAAACTTTACCAAGAGAGCAATATCATTCTACATAAAAAGACAAACATTTTCCGTTCCCAACTTTGTTTTGTACGATGAAAAATAAAAAAGTTATGCAAAACCAAAGATTTTTCATTCTATGAATCAATGCGGACACGACGTTCAAACTGGGTTTGTAGGTAAAAAAAGCGAATGTTTTGTTGTGACTGCCTATTTTCAGAAACCTCTCTTACTTTGTATGGGTGATTTTGTGAAAAAATATTTCACAGGAACGAGCTAGTAGAAATATAAATTGTGACAGTACCTGGTTTTCTAAATATTTATACCAATACATTTTCTTGTTTCTAGCAGATATGGGCAACTCTGTCCCTAATTTCCTATATTCTACTTCTAATAAATACTCTTAATTATGATTATATCTACGGATTCATCTGTAACATTTATTCACTCAATCGGAGGTTATGAGTTAATATACCGAAGTAATAGTTCAAAGTGAATGACAGACGAACTAATATTTTTCTTTTCTTTTCAGGTAATGGACGCTATTGATGAGTCAAGATGAAGTGCTTGATATGTGTTTAAACAAATCTACAGATAAGAAAAAAAATGTTAAAATAAGAAAACTTTATTAATAAAATTTGCCTTCGTAAATTAAAATAACTTGTAAATGTATATTTTGTATCTTAGAATTAAATGTAATTAAATATTCTAGTTTTTTAACGTCTAAAATATACTTAGTATAAAATTTTCTATTGTCTTTATATATTTTAAATAACTAATTAATTTTTTTCTTTAAATTTTTAAAATAAATTTTTTTAATAAATTTTTTCAAACTGGCAACAGGACATTGCTGTTTCTGCCTTGTCAGTAACGGTTTATCTGTGTTTTGTGAAGCGTGTAATTGTGTCTGGTGAAATATACAATCATATTGTATTATCAGTGAACATAGAAAAACCTTTGGTGGTTATTTACACAAACACTTAAGATTTACAAACACTGAAATATTATGATAATAATCTAGAAGTCATTATAAATTGTGACAGTACCTGGTTTTCTAAATATTTATACCAATACATTTTCTTGTTTCTAGCAGATATGGGCAACTCTGTCCCTAATTTCCTATATTCTACTTCTAATAAATACTCTTAATTATGATTATATCTACGGATTCATCTGTAACATTTATTCACTCAATCGGAGGTTATGAGTTAATATACCGAAGTAATAGTTCAAAGTGAATGACAGACGAACTAATATTTTTCTTTTCTTTTCAGGTAATGGACGCTATTGATGAGTCAAGATGAAGTGCTTGATATGTGCAGAAGAGATCGATGTGGGAAGCGGGGTATTTGTGGAAAGAGGGATCAAGACTCTGATTCAAGCAAGCAAAGATAGAGGAGATGATAAATACAAGACATTTCAGGAACTGAAGAGTGTACCAGTACACAAAATCTGTCGGAGAAACTACACAAGAAAGCACAGTATAGCTGCTGTCAATAAGGAACCTTCAGAACAATCAACTTCACAAGCCAACAGAGTTCTTCGTTCAGAAATAAACCTCTCAAATGGGTTGATAGCAGATTCATCAATAACATGTGATAGGGCACTAGAGATTGGTACAGAAACAATGAAAGCACTCTCAAGTCATAGCTTCTCTGATATTCGACTGCAAAGGAAGAAGAAAGTAGTTCCTTTGTCTAACCTGTCATCTGGCACAATAAAGATGAAAGAAAAAACTGTAATCCTGCATTCCCCACAAGAACTCTTCCACAGAATGATATGTTTGGACATAAGCAAAACAGAAGTTAAAGGGTACTTTCAGTATGAGCTGGCAAGTGTGCCTCCATCATTATTTGACTCAACATTGTTAAGAAAAGGCGCAAAGTCTTCTCTGATCAATGCTTTTCAGTCGCACAACGAGATGTTAGCTTTACCAGCCAATCCTCACTACATTTTAGATGGAGGAAACCTTCTTCATTGCGTTGTTTGGCCAAAACCCGCTACATTTGGTCAGCTGTTTGACTTGTATACAACCTCTGTAGAGAGCAATTACGGTAAAAACTGTACAGTGGTGTTTGATGGTTATCCTGACAGAGAAACCACTAAGACAGCCGAGCAAGAGCGACGAGCAGCAAAAAGAACTTCTAGAGATATCATATTTAATGAGAATACACCAACCACTATACCACAATCAGATTTTCTTGCTAACAGAAACAACAAACGGGCCCTGATTGCATCTCTTGTGTCTAGTATGAAGATCAAAGGTTATTCTGTTGTTCAAGCGGAGAGTGATGCAGATACTGTTATTGTTAAGGCTGCTCTAGATCAAGCTAAACACAAAAATCAAACAGTAGTTGTTGGCCAGGATACGGATCTTCTAGTGCTTCTAACTGCTCTAGCCCATGAAGACTTTGAAATTTGGTTTCTCAAACCAGGGAAATCAAACAGCACACCCCGTATTTTCAGCATCCAAAGTGAGAAAAAAAACATGGGGAAGGCTTGTGAAGTTTTGCTATCTGCTCACGCCATGACTGGATGCGATACCACATCAGCTTTGTATAAAAAAGGAAAAGTTAGAGGTCTCCAACTTCTACAGAACCATACAGAAATGAGAGAAGAAATGAAAATATTTAACCAAAAGGATGCCAGTAAAGAAGATATCAAAGCTGCTGGGGAAAAGTTCCTCTTAAAAATGTACGGATCAAAATCAAAGTCCTTGGATGAGCTAAGATACTTCATGTATAATCGCATAGTCAAAGCTGGGCACAAACCGTTAATCCGTTAATCGTTAATTAACGAAGTTAACTTTTTCGTTAATGATTTAACTTTTAAGTTAACTTTGAAAATCATTATCGGACTAATTAACTTCCGTTACATTTAACTTCCGTTAACTCAAGTCCGTTAACCCAAAAAATTCATAAATAAACGTTTAAAAGTTTCTATTATTTTCAGTGCTGAGCAGGTGCGCAATTAATCCGCCACTATTAATAGTGATGAACGAATTTCCATTTCCGCAGTGCAAAATCAGGCGATATATTTGTTTCCGTCGCCACAATTTGTGTCTTACCAAATATGGTAGTTATTTATGGCATTGGTTTAAGCAAAACATGGTCGACTGTAAAATCAGGCGGAAAGATTTGCCATTTGAGTTGAATGTTTCAACTTCTTTCAAGAAATATCACGAGCATTTTAAGGCACTTTCAATATATATGTAACAATTACAACACCAAGGTCGCCAGGGTGAGGAAAAGCATGGAGGGTACAGTCGAGGAGGCCATGAAGCAGCAGTCCAACGAAGTGGGCAGCAACAACGAGGAGGAGGAGGAGGATGACTTCTTCAGTGCTGTCATCCAGACAAAAGAGAGCAGCAGAAGCCACAGGTCACTCAAGGGCAAGGCCCAGAACTTGGTCAAGACCTGGCTGGAGACCAACTCCAAGGACTTGCTGACAGATGCTGCCTTCTTGGGTGAGCAAGTGTTGGTGGACTTGTTCATCAAGTTCAACACAGCCATCCCCTCCAGTGCTGCAGTGGAGCGTTTGTTCTCTGTGGGCAAGGACATCCTGAGGGCCAAGAGATCATCCCTGTCTGATGAAAACTTTGATATGCTAATTTTCATGAAGGGCAACATGCATCTCATGGACAAAATGGAGAACGAGAAGAAGAGGGAAAATTAAATTATATATATATTGTGTTTTTCATTTTTTTTATAATAAAAGTTAACGTTAACGGTTTATCGGTAACTTCCGTTACATGTTTAACGAATTAACGGATTAACGGTTAACGAAGTTAACTTTTTGGTTAACGGATTAGCGGTTAACGAAGTTAACTTTTTGGTTAACGGTGCCCACCACTGCGCATAGTAGCAAAAAAGAAGTTAGATACATCTTTTCAACTAGCATCCCTACCTCCGACCATATATTAGTAATGTATGTATTGAGAATAGCATTCATAATTATTTCCATTTTCAATACTTAGATGTCTAATGAAGGAATAAAATAACTGTTTTAAATAATGTTACTCCAAACCGATAACTTAGCTCCTACCCGTCATCAAAAAAATTACATTACAGTATTTTTCTCTAGCTCTTTCTGTTGTGCTTTACTTTTTTACCAAACTACCTATAAAAAACAAACTGTCATGGTTCTGAAATAATAAATTGCAACAAAATATTCGAATTTCTACCCATTAACCAAGTTTGAACGTCATGTCTGCACTGATTCATAGAATAAAGGAATTTTGTATTTTGCGTAACTTTTTTATTTTTCATCGTACAAAACAAAGTTGGGAACAGAAAATGTTTGCCTTTTTATGTAGAATGATTTTGCTCTCTTGGTAAATTTTCGTATCTTTTACGGGTCTGAAGTTATTTCCAAACAACCGAAATTCGGCCACCATTTTCCAAGATGGCGGCTGGAGCACAACTTGGATTTGTTGGGACTTTTAATATATTCATCAGTAGGGTTCAGTTTACAAGTGTACCAAGTTTCGACTTCCTGCTAATTTGATAGGTCGATTGAATATATTTATCCTAAAATTCTTCCACTACATACCCAAATTGGAATACTGCTCGGTCCTAACATCCCCATATAAAAAAGAAGACATTAGAGAGTTAGAAGGGATTTAGAGAAGCTTCACAGCCAAGATCAAGGGGTGCAAAGAACTAAATTACTGGGAAAGGTTACGCGAACTAAACCTATATTCACTGGAAAGGAGAAGAGAGAGAGATACACCATTATTTACACTTGGAAAATAATGGAGAAACTAGTCCCTAATCTTACTCTGTACCCTATAACTCCCCAAACAACGGTGGAAAGTAGAAAAGGAAGACTGTGTCGTCTTCCCAAATTAAAGGCGAGACAGGGAACATCCTTATCCCTGAAAGAAAATAGTTTTGTTGTGAGGACCAAAACTGTTTAATCAGCTGCCCAAGGACCTAAGGAACACGAATGGTGTTGCAGTGGACATCTTCAAAAGAAGCTTAACGCCTGGCTCAGAACAATTCCCGATGAGCCGGGCGTACCTGGCTATGTGAGGTGGAGAGTACAAGAAACCAACTCACTACTTCACCAGGCCAACGCGAGAGGAGGGGCGACAAGCTTGACCTTCGTGAAATGAGGAATCATCGCACGGAACCTTTGAAAGGTCATTAATGGGTCGCCAGTATTAAAATGGAGATTTGAATGATATGGTGTCATCACCTCGAATGCAAGGGAAGATGGAGTGTTATTGCAGAAACACATCTGGACTCGAAAACGTGTTTTCTTGGGTACTGAAACATACGTCAAGTTGTACTAGCGTACAGGTAGCGTTACAATGTCGTAGCCTAATGGTTAACGCCTTTGCCTTCTACTCAACAGGTACTGGATTCGAATCATGATCGGATTATTTTTCCATATATATATATGGGTGTGTTTGTGTGTACGCGCCCTCAAAAGCGTGGCCACCTTTTTCACCAGCCCAACAAAACCACAATTCCAAGGATGGCTAAATGAAACAAAAATTACACCCTTATATTGTCCTTAAAATGAGAGGTAGTTTATTTAAATTGGATGAGTAGTTTCCTTAGATTCTCCAATTACCCTTTTTGTCAACTTTATTTTTTAACAACTACTGTTCAAGTTGAATTTGTAAAAAGACTACTGTACTCATCCGGTTTAAATAAGCTACCTCTTATTTTAAGGACAGTATAAATGGTGTGATATGATTTCAGGGAAAAGGGTTTGGTTGGGGACGAATATGAGGACCGGGGCGAATGGAGGCGGATGGTCAGAAATAGCGACCCCGTATAGAGACGGGAAAAGCTACAGAAGAAGAAGAATATGATTTCTGTTTCATTTAGTCATCCTTAGAATTGTGGTTTTGTTGGCCCGATGAAAAAGGTGGCCATTTATTTGGGGACACAGTGTGTGTGTGTGTGTGTGTGTGTGTATATAGGGTGTGGCATATGTCTGGAGACAGGAATAAAATAACATTTATGTTTTAATTGTTCAAATTTTTTTTTTCAGATAGAGGAGAATATGAACCGGAGTTTAAGTGTTCACGAGCGAGTTGAATTAATTTTCATATATGCAAGACCTGGAAATACCTTTCAGTTATTTCCAGGTATTTCTAGGCCTTGCATACGTGAAAATTAATTCAATTCGCTCGTGAACACATAAACTCCGATTCATATTCCCCTCCATCTGAAAAAAAAATTTGAACAATTAAAACATAAATGTTAATTTATTCCTATGTCTCCAGACATATGCCATACCCTCTATAGTTTAAAATTTATATTAACGTATTAAACAAAAAATACTTATATGATTAGTGCAAATAACAACCAATTTAAACATTTCGCGGTTACAGAATGGTTGGTTGTGAAATCTTTGTCGTTGCAACCGAATTTTTTCTTTCGCGTAGGAATATATAATAATTCATCCATAGTGGCACGACATTAACAGTCGTAAGCGAAGCGGAAATCCTTTAAAATCACACTATGGTCGCTTTTGAGATCTCTTCAACGATTGGTCAGTCGCGATTTAAGCGACCAATCCTAATCTGGCTTTTGAGAGTACGTGTCGTCCAAAAGTACGCGCGTCCAAAAGTACAGTTATACGGATCACTACCTCATATAGCCGAGATGCGAAACAAAAAAAGATCATTCAGATCCATTTTAAACCAATATTAGTTAAGAGAGATAATTATGGTATGATGATACTAATAGGTATTATAATTCTTCCTAACTCAAAAGTGTCGCAAAAATTTATGCTGACACCATATGCTGACTCGAACCGGAACGAATAATGAAGTTTTTTCCGTATGCAAAAACGCACTAAAACATTTTACAGTAAAGTTAATTAAAAAACGTCATAAAATTTTATCAATTTATACGGTGCGTCATTTGCGGGTGAATCCACCTAACATCAGAGTAGATGCTACGCATTTAGGTATTGCATATTTTCCAAATTACTTTGCCATTTTCAGTTGAGTTAATAAGAAAGTAGATGAGAAATTCTGTCGTAAACTGTCGTACGTATCAGTAGCCAACGTCCGTAGTTCAGTTGGAGTAACGACTAACACGTTTCCCTATAAGCGTCGTGAAGTCGTGGGTTCGAATCCATCCGATGCTAATAATAATAATAATAATAATACGGGAGTTGGAGCAATGGGTCGCGTTAGTTGGCCCGAGGTGAGTAATAGTCTATATTAGTAAAGTGAAATTCGACAAAATGTACTATTAAAAGTACTACGTGAATTACTAAAACTTTCTTATAGTGTTGTAGTATTCTACAGTAAAACCATAAAAACTAGAAAACTAGATGCTCACATAGATAACTGAACACAAAAAGGAATAAATCAAGTCACAATAAAACGGATTTATTAACTTTCGGCCTATTATATTTATAAGGTCTTCATCATGCAAGCCGTCGGACTATATATTATACAGGGTGGTGCAAAAGTCTGGACCCATAGGCAATTTACTATATAAAAAATATCTTTCGATTTTTATAAGTTTTTATAATTTCATTTTTGTTTATAATTTTACTAAATATTTTTCAGATTGTTACCCTATGGCAGACAAGTTAACAATAGCAGAAAGAATAGAGCTTGTGCTTTTGTACGCAAAAGAAGGAGCCACCTCACGTTCAGTCGCAAATTTCCTTATGCCTCGATTATACGAAATACCATTACACTTATTGTAAATTCTGAACTAGAACGTTAAATTTAACATAATTTAGTCACTGGTGCATGGTTAATTAAATTTCATTTAATAATAAACTTCCTGCAGGCCACACTTTTTTTCCATATAAACCGCCTATGGGTCCAGACTTTTGCACCACCCTGTGTATATATATATATATGTGTGTGTGTGTGTGTGTGTGTGTGTGTGTGTGTGTGTGTGTTATAAGTGCATATATGATAGCATGAAGGGGGGCAATACAATAGCGAATGCTACCAAATGGGCGCCTTCAAATGCGAAAGTTTTTCGCGTTGAGAGAGAATCAAAAAACGCTTTATATATTCCAAGGTTTGAGAATGAGTTTGCGAACATTCCTAAATCCACTTTCATTTCCATCACTTTTTCAGACGAGAAATTCCTTCGATGAAAAGTCTTCTTTCTTCCCTCGAAAGGACAATGAACCTTTGCTCTCAGCTTCATCTCTCTCTCTCTCTCTCTCTCTCTCTCTCTCTCTCTCTCTCTCTCTCTCTCTCTCTCTCTCTCTCTCTCTCTCTTGATTGCAATAATTTTATTTTAGGTAACTAAAGAGATAATTAATTTTACTTTATCTCGCCATTAAAAAGAACTGTAGTTTTAATTTTAGGATCTTGATTTCATAAATTGTGACTGATGCATCTTGTGGTTCTCTTTTAACTTCATTTACCACAATTTTATCACAACAATTGCAAGAAATAATATACTCGCCGAACTATTATACACACACACACACCTTTGGTTAGCTTCCGCCCGAATTGTTTATTCTGATGAAGGTCAAGCTTTTCACTCCACCTTAGACCTACAGTTTAACGTGGAATCCGAACCACGCCCCGTCAGCAGCCCAGCGTCTTAACCACTAGGCCACCTAGGGTACCCATTTATCTACCAACCACTTTCTTTATTGTGTGGAAGGATGAATATATGTACAGGGTGGGCCGTAAGTTTCCATACATAGGAAAAATAAACATTTTTTATGGACAACCATTTTTATTTATATAATATGCTCTACATGGTTGCCATTGTTTTGAAAACACATTTCAATACGTGTTCCCCACTGTTGATGAACACGCATTAGCACAGTTGACGTTATGCTTGTAATGGCGTTGGTGATACGTTCCTTTAGATTTTATGTCTCGTATCTTTTCCTGATACACCATGGCCTTCAAGTGCCCCCAAAGATAGAAATCAAGGGGGGTGAGATCTGGGGATCTGGGAGGCCACTCCACAGGACCACGCCGACCAATCCAAGCATCCGGAAACTGCTGCTGATCCAAATACCGACGCACGTGAAGACCATAATGAGGTGGAGCTCCATCTTGCTGGAAGTAAACTGGGAAGTTACCTTCCTCGTTTAGCAGGGATGGGAAAATCTCTTCTTGCAACATGTTAAGATACCTTTCGGCATTAAGATTTCCACTGACAAAAATTGGTCCAATAATTCTGTCACCCCATATCCCGGCCCACACCATCACTTTACCGGCACCTTGCATCTTCGTCGGACTCAGCAGTTAGGGTTAGCATTACTCCAATAACGTATGTTTTGCCGATTAACCTCTCCATTGACGTAAAAATTTGCTTCATCAGTAAACAAGATCTTAGTCAAACGCATATTCTTAGGGTATCTGAAACATAAAAACAACGTTTAAATTTTCCTATGTATGGAAACTTACGGCCCACCCTGTATATATAATATATATAATATATATATATATAGGGTGAACCAAAAGTAGGTGGACAGTAAATGATAACGTTTATTTTGAGAATACATATTAATTTTTTTGTATACTATAATACAAAATAAAATTTAAATAAATTTAGTTATAATATTTAATATAATAAAACACAAACACCATAGTTATAATGAACACCATAGTTATAATATAATATAACACAAACCGTATTCAACCTACTGTCCACCTACTTTTGGTTCACCGTGTATATATATATATATATATTTCACATGTTTAATTGTGAAATTCATCTCATATAATATTATTATATATATATATATATTTAGCAACTTGGTTTTGCTTCCGTCCGAACTGTTCATTCTGATGGAGGTAAAGCTTGTTGCCTCACATAAGACTCGCAGCTTACCGAGAAGAATCCGAAACACGACCTACCAAAAGTGGCCGCAAATTATAAAGCCCTCACCCGACTCGCTCTTACGACCTCCTGTTCAGCAGCCCAGCGTCTTAACCACTAGGCTCGGTAATCGAACCCAGGGCCGGTCACTACACCACCGAGGCGCATATATATATATATATATATAATAATTGCAGATCAAGTTTACCGAAGATTAATCGCTCGTCTATATTAAATTTGATATATAAGAATAATTTCAACATTAATGTTTGGTAAATCCCTTAACATTATTGTTATTTATGCATGTTATGAAGAGTAAAACTGCTTCACCTCAAATTCTATCACAAAAGTTTATTACAACACAACGATAAGAAGTAACTAATAAATGCTAAATTTCTTTTTCTACAACACAATAAACTAGTAGTTTTGCAACAATTTATGGTGCTTGTAATTTGAAAAAAAATTCTCTCTCTCTCTCTCTGTTTCATCATATTCTTTGTTTACAAACAAAGTAGTTTTATTTTAAAATCAACAACATTACTCCCTAATTCAGCTATTTCCGTTGTTAATATAATACACTATTAATATATATATATATATATATATATATATATATATATATATCGTGCGCCTGGCAGACTGAATGACATCCTTCCATTGCGTCACACTCTCTCGTTCTGCTGGTGAACGTGACAAGCCGGATAGAAACGTATCTCCGATCAGCGGAGAAGTGAGAAAACGTATTTGTTCGTTTGTTTTCCCATTTTGACTTAGGAAACTGCTATGTCTCATCAACTAAAACAATTCGCGTTTTATTTCTCCCTCCTCGCAGACTCTCAGTCTGCATTCAAATACTTCATTATTTAACTTTCTTTAATAACTTTATCCTTGTAATTTACTCTGAAAGTGATTGTTATATTTCCCTGAATATGGGCCTTGTCCAGTCTATAAATATTATTTACAATGATCTCAATGGCATTCAGTGTAAATGTTGAACGGTTGTTATTATGAGGGGAAAAAATTGGATTCGACAAAAACAAACCCTAATTTGAATTTTAGACAGTTCCTAATAATCCTATTCAACATTTAAAGAAAGTATATATAATATATATATATTATATATATATATATATCAAAAGCATAGCCTGATCTGAATCAGAGCCAGTTTCGGAAGGTAATGCGTTCATGTAAATAAAACACTCGTGTGGAAATAGGGAAAGGATGACCTCCCTTAGTATACAATACGTTAACCTCCCCCAAACTCACCCCCACCATGAAAGGAGAAAAGGGGCGGAGCTATCCCCCCCATCCCTTCCTCATTGATTTCGGCTAGGCTAGGCCCCACTTAAACAATTTGAAAGCGTAGCAAAAAGGAGGGAATTTTTTTTATTATTATTAGTATTGTAAATTGTAAATGATATTTAAGTTTGCAAATATATTATTGTTCCCAAATCGTGTAGTTTTATTTATATATTTACTGAAAAAAGCGCATAAAATTCCATTATTCAGTCGTAAACTTAACTTTTTGTTGAAATAATATTGAAGTTTATGTTTAATTAACATACCTAAATGAATCTTAATATTGCGTGCACATTGAAACAAAATGGACTAGTATGTACAGTTTGTTTTTATGTAAAAAAAACAATATAACAGACTTACCAAGGTTAAAAGACTGGATGGATTCATGCTTCTTAATATGTCAGCCATCTGTTAAAAGACATACAACAATATTACTGCAATGAAAACTTTTTAAAATTACATACTATATATATATATACATATATGGCCAGCAACTGTGGACTAATCAAAAAAAAGATTTTGGCAGAACCCTAAATTTACTTTACAACATCTTTCAGATTGTCACATAAGTTACTTCCAAGATGCTCAGCTTCACAAATATTCGCTAATCACAATGTCTCGAGCTTCCCCGAGGTAAAACACACGCTCAGTTCAGTCTAAATGCGAAGAAATAAAAATTCAGACAACCCAGTTGTCCAAGCTATTCATCAGTCCTGATTTATATCTTCTACTCGTTGGTATGAAAATGTTTGTCTATAGCTCCACTTAACACCAATATTAGTATTTTTGAATTACGTGCATTTTTTTTTTTTTTTTTTGCAGTCTCAGCTTTGAGTAGTTTTGTATTATTACTTTTATTATTTTTACTCGTTTTATTACCTGTATTTTTTATTTATCTTTTTAGTTCTTAAATTTATAACTGTTCGATTAATGATATCGTTTATAACCTTCAGGAATGTTGTACTTTTTATGGGATTTATCTCCCGCCAATATATATATATATATATATATATATATATATATATATATATATATATATATGACCAAAATAAATGTTGCATCCTTCACTATCCGCCAGTTAATCATGGGTTAATAACACTTGTAACACTCGTAAAATCGATGTTTCACAACCAACGAATGCTGTCGATAAAAAAAAAAAAGACAACTTCATCTAACATTACAAGAATAATGGCGCCATGTTTTACGTTTTGTTTATAAATACAAAATAATTTGAAGAAAAGTTATTAAAACGGATATACCAAAACTACTGACAGACACTCGAGGAGGGTAGGCTATTTTGTGTTTGTGCCGAAATATCCAGAATTTTTAATTTCACTTTTCTAAAAGTTTTATAATTATCTGCCTACAAACGAGACAGCTGTACGTTTGTGTAAAACTATATCTAATATACTATTTCAGAAATGAAGCCTTATATATATATATGTAACAGTTTTTTTGCGCACACCTACAGGTCGCTACAATTGGTGTAGAACAATGCGGTTTTCACCATTCGATGCGTCTTTTTATTGTGCAGTGCCCATGCTAAAACAAAATTCCCGAACATAAATCCTGCCCCCCCCCCTTTTAGGGGTACAGTTCTTCCCATTTCTTCATTTTTAATCATAATTTTGGCACAAAATGGGGGAGGGGTGAGGTAATGGGGGAGGGGGTGGGGTTAATGGGGAAACTCAGAAAAATAGATGCGATATATATATATGTAACAAAAAAATTTAAAGTAAATCCTTTCCAAGGTGCCAGCCCCCTTCCCCCCTTGGGGGTAATGGGGGAAGGGTGGGGTAAATGGAGGAGAGGGGTGGGGGAGGGGGTATTGGGGAGAGGGGTGGGGTAATGGGGGAGGGGGTGGGGTTAATGGGGAAACTTAGACAAAAAAATGATAGTACCCAACATCGATTCTGGTCAGGAAGATCATGCTTATCACAACTAATGGAACACTATAACAATATTATTGATGCACTCGAAACAATGAAAACTATGATTTGGCGGGCCGCAGGGCTCCCAATTACTGTCGGTTCAGTTATTTGGTCAATAAAACTATAGAAATGAACGCAGTCATGAAAATCTTAGGCTTCAAATCCGAGCTCATTGTATTAAGATTTGTGAAGCTTTAGATTTTCATGGCTGCGTTCTTTTCTGTAGTTTTATTGAATGAATAATTGGTTTGCCAGTAACTGGAAGGCCGCAGGCACCCCAGTTGCTGAGGCCCAAGGTGAGAGGAATAGGAATGATATCCAGATAAAGGGCTACTGATGTTCAAAATAAAATACCCCGTAGGCCCACAATTCAGCCGAAGCACCGCAGATCTAGCAAAATCGGCGCGTAGCGCCGACCTTTTGCTAGTCTAATATACTCTTTCAGAAATGAAGCCTTATATATATATATATATATATATATATATATATATAATATATATATATGTAACAGTTTTTTTGCGCACACCTACAGGTCGCTACAATTGGTGTAGAACAATGCGGTTTTCACCATTCGATGCGTCTTTGTATTGTGCAGTGCCCATGCTAAAAAAAAATTCCCTAACATAAATCCTGCCCCCCCCCTTTTAGGGGTACAGTTCTTCCCATTTCTTCATTTTTAATCATAATTTTGGCACAAAATGGGCGAGGGGTGGGGTAATGGGGGAGGGGGTGGGGTTAATGGGGAAACTCAGAAAAATAGATGCGATATATATATATGTAACCAAAACAAAATTAAAGTAAATCCTTTGCAAGGTGCCAGCCCCCTTAAAAAAAAATTAAAGTAAATCCTTTGCAAGGTGCCAGCCCCCTTCAAAAAAAATTAAAGTAAATCCTTTGCAAGGTGCCAGCCCCCTTCCCCCCTTGGGGGTAATGGGGGAAGGGTGGGGGTAAATGGGGGAGAGGGGTGGGGTAATGGGGGAGAGGGTGGGGTTAATGGGGAAACTCAGAAAAAAAAATGATAACCAACATCGATTCCGGTCAGGAAGATCATGCTTATCACAACTAATGGAACACTATAACAATAGTATTGATGCACTGGAAACAATGAAAACTATGATTTGGCGGGCCATAAAACTATAGAAATAAACGCAGTCATGAAAATCTTAGGCTTCAAATCCGATCTCATTGTATTAAGATTTGTGAAGCTTTAGATTTTCATGGCTGCGTTCTTTTCTGTAGTTTTATTGAATGAATAATTGGTTTGCCAGTAACTGGAAGGCCGCAGGCACCCCAATTACTGAGGCCCAAGGTGAGAGGAATAGGAATGATATCCAGATAAAGGGCTACTGATGTTCAAAATAAAATACGCCGTAGGCCCACAATTCAGCCGAAGCACCGCAGATCTAGCAAAATCGGCGCGTCGCGCAAATAATTATTAAGTAAAAGATCAAATAATGTTGAAATTATATATATTTGTAGCGGTACAAACTTTCATAAACAATTAAATAAGGTTTGTGGATAAAATTCAAAAGAATCGTCCATTCTACAGTATAATATTTTTTACAACGGATGGTTCCGCATAAATATAACGGACCAGAAAGCTTAAAGCTATAGCACACACACACACACATAGAGAGACAAAAAATTTCTTCATGCCTACCTTTAATAAGTTTGGTAAAACACGAAATGCATCGAAATTCCTTTGTCATTCTATCCTATTTTTATGTTAATAATTCATTTCCAAATGCGCGTGCATGAATGCAATTTAAATGTGAGTACACAAACGTCAACTGTGTACAGGAAGTATTTACACACACTCACATACACAATATATATATATATATATATATATAATGGAAATCCACAAGGAAAAGAAAAAATTATTCCAAGGCCTTTCGTGTATTTAACAGTACACCTCGTCAGGGAATGATTTTACTTATACTTATGAATATTTATTCATTCCCTGACGAGGTGTACTGTTGAATACACGAAAGACCTTGGAATAATTTTTTCTTTTTCCTTGTGGATCTGCATCATTCATTCATTTAACGTGTTTAATTGTAAAATTCATCCCATATATATATATATATATATATATATATATATATTGACACTCACATCAGTGAAGCCATGGTGCCTACGTACATATTGTTAAAAGTGTGAGTGTTAAAAAGAGAGTGACTGCAATGAATTTGATGACTTCAAAAGTGTTTGATTTTATTACCTCATCTAAAATGCACAGTTTTACATTTTCGTAAATCATAAATTTTTGCCTTGGGACCATTTCGGTCAAGGTGAAAGTGTGGACGAAATTATTTAGAGGAAATTTTCGGTACCAAAAGACGTGACGAATGATTTGTGTAAATAGAATTCAAATTTATTATAACGCGAATTCCACGCACACTTTTCATTTGGTTTCCGCAGTTACAAAATTCTCCAGCAGAAGGATTTTTTTTCTTTTTCTTTTTTAAACAATCACTCAAATTTCACTAATAAGTCGCTTAGTTACGTACTTTAATTTACATTTTTTACGAGTGTCACTTTGTTCATTAATACATTTCATTTTTCACGCAAAATTAATTAAAAAATATGATTGAATACTATCTTCTGCGTAAATATTTATTCAGTTACGGAAACATAGATATGGACATAAGTGCCGTAGGGATAAAAAAAAAACTTGGGTACTTACTAGGGGTTAAAACCGGTATTGAAATACCGGTATTAATACCGGTATTGAAGAAGTACAAATAATACCGATACCGATATTATAGGTTTTCGGTATTGACAAAAATTGCTATTGTAAAATTTAGGCAATTTAGTCCTCCGATAAGACTGAAGTGGAAGCAGATTCATTACTGAGTGAATACATGCAAGAAATGGACAAACTAGGAAAAGTGCCATCTAAAAAAAATTTCATTGATTTTGATGTTACTAATGAATTTAAAAGCTTGGAAGTTACTTTACAGAGAAGTGAGAATTTAGAGAAGCTGTACAAGGCACTGCTTTCAATTAAACCTACAAGTGCAGAATCAGAAAGAGCCTTTTCTGCTGCAGGCCTATTTCTGACGAAACTGAGATCAATTCTATCTGAACAATCCCTAGATGCTCTTTGTTTCCTCAAAGCATACTTTCAAAATCAAACTAAGAAATAAATATTTAGATACTAATAATTTCTATCTACCCCAGTAGTTGTATAATAATATGCTAAAAAAAAATTCAAATATTATTTTTATTACAATTTAGTAATTTACTGTATAAACTTTTTCGAATAGAATGCCATCTATTTGGAGTTGGGTCATTAATTTATAGTAAATATGGTGAGTACTGCAAGTCCCTCAGACTTGTGGGAGGGTTGGTAGGGTGGCACCATAATAAATCAAAATAAATTATTTTTTTCATAATACCGGTATCAATACCGGGATTAGCATAATTGCCTCCAAATACCGGTATTGAAAATTTTCGGTATTATGCAAGCACTAGTACTTACGTATTAACGGGGGCCACCACATATTGATGATTGGTTAGGTTAAGTTGTAATATTTTCGTTAGTTGAAAATTTCTAATACATCATATTTTTTAAATAGCAATATTTTTTTAAATATTTACAATGATTTATATTGCAAATATTTACAATGATTAATACATGTTACACATTAGAAACAACATTTGTTTCTGGAGGTCAAAAATTTTTAACAGCATTAAGAATGGAATTGAATGGATCGTGATCATGTAACTGTCGCCACATAAATTCAGCAAGATATGACTCTAGGTCATATTGCTATTTAAAAAATATGATGTATTAGAAATTTTCAACTAACGAAAAATATTACAACTTAACCTAACCACTCATCAATATGTGGTGGCCCCCCGTTAATATGTAAGTACCAAAACTTGTTTTAAACTAAAACTGTGATTTTTTTAAAAATAAGTTTTAGTTAATTATTAATTCCCAAAATTTCAATTTCTGAACAGTCAAATTTAAACGAAGATTCATCAATTCACGTATGAAACATTTATCCTTATATTAAAACCCGTTGTAACTATGCTGAAAAAGTACAACGTCAATACATTGTTGTAAGCGATTTTTATTTTGATTATTAATTAAACGGAAATTAGTAAGACGAAATGAATTACAGAAAATACTAACTGGCAATGTGTGAGAGAGAGAGAGAGAGAGAGAGAGAGAGAGAGAGAGAGAGAGAGAGAGAGAGGCCTAGAAGCGACCCTCGCGGTACCGCAAGAACACACTACACCTCAGTCTTCTCATTCGCGTATATTATCGATTAAGAATGTAATTTCGCAAATTAAAATTTAGATTTAGTGTTAAGTATTTCTCCCCGCGATTTATCGTAAACAAATGTCTTATACTCGCTTTTCTCTTCGTCATTATAATACTCGTTTCAATTAACTAACTCGATTAAATAGTTAGAACCGTTGTCATTCCAGAATTCCTTTCCGTTCAACAAAATGTCCTTATGCACGACGCCCGTGCTTCAAGCCTCAGTCACACTACCAAACACAATTCGGAAAATCAATGTAAACCAATAGAAATGAGTGCAAATAAATGTAAATTAAATTAAATTAAATAATAAATAAACTCATTCACGCAACATTTACGTCTAAAGTACAATTTCTTTCGGGAATTTTCGCAATTTTCACCCCTAAGATGTTGTTCATCAGGGTTTCGAACGAGGATTCAAAGACTTTCTTTAATGTGGATTCGAAACAGTTTTCGAGAGGTTTCATATACAGGGTGTACATAAAGTCAGGATCTATTTTTGTGAAGCACTTGGAAATTATATGGAATTCAATCATAAAATGATAAAGTGGTAACATTTATTAAATAATTAAGAGTAGGATTCGACGTGACGCCCATCAGTATCCCTGCACAGCTCAAATCGTTGCGCAGCATTTCTAAACACATT
This sequence comes from Bathynomus jamesi, assembly GCA_023014485.1. NCBI lineage: Eukaryota > Metazoa > Arthropoda > Malacostraca > Isopoda > Cirolanidae > Bathynomus > Bathynomus jamesi. Next base: position 104,281 of record JAJOZX010001813.1, read on the forward strand.
CTGGAGCATTTGCGGGGTTATGTTATCTGCAGCAGTTCGTATACGTGTACGTAAGTTTTCAAGACTCGTAATCTTCGTCTGATAGACGTGCGATTTGATAAAGCCCCATGCAAAGAAATCTAAAGGGGTTCAATCTGGTGATCTCGCTGGCCAAGGTCTGTTGTTGCTTCCGCGTCCGATCCAGCGATTTGGAAAACGTCCATTTAGATTCTAAATGGACGTTTTCCAAATCGCTGGATCGGACGCGGAAGCAACAGACCTTGGCCAGCGAGATCACCAGATTGAACCCCTTTAGATTTCTTTGCATGGGGCTTTATCAAATCGCACGTCTATCAGACGAAGATTACGAGTCTTGAAAACTTACGTACACGTATACGAACTGCTGCAGATAACATAACCCCGCAAATGCTCCAGAATGTGTTTAGAAATGCTGCGGAACGATTTGAGCTGTGCAGGGATACTGATGGGCGTCACGTCGAATCCTACTCTTAATTATTTAATAAATGTTACCACTTTATCATTTTATGATTGAATTCCATATAATTTTCAAGTGCTTCACAAAAATAGATCCTGACTTTATGTACACCCTGTATAAAGTCAAGTACCCTATTCCAATATATATATATATATATATCGAATTTTCCGGCACTGAGTCACTGACCATTAGGCTACGACAGGATAAAAGTTAATACAACCTGGCAAATATTTTATCCGAGGGAAACACTAGCGCTTTCACTCCCAGAAGTGATTTTATGTATTAGAAACCTGCGCGTGCTCATGCGTTTATATTTCCGTCTGTATATCTGTATATGTAGGTATCCTTGTGTTAGCCAGATAGAGCTAAGAGCTGTCCACGAATTCGAGTGCAGGTGGTTAATATGTAAAAACAGTTCTGGGTCTGAAAGTGCTAGTATTTCCTTCAGGTGACACATTCGCCAGGATGTATTATTTTATCTTGTCGTAGTCTCATGGTCAATGCCTGCAACCAGGGCCTGCCTTAGGGCAAGGCGAGCTAGGCAGCCGCCTAGGGCCCCGCGCTGCCAGCGGGGCTGGGCAAATAAATTTTTTATATATTTCGCTTCCACCAGATTCCCCGACTCACGCCGGCTGTCATAGGAAAGGGGAAAATTAAGGACAGTTTTAATGAAATATAAAACTATTGCTCTAAGAATATTTTTAACAATTCCTGTGACGGTAGCATCAGGAGAAAGAAGCTTCTCAAAATTAAAATTAATTAAAAACTGCTTAAGGTCTAATATGGGCCAAGATAGGCTAAATAACCTTGGAATATTGTCAATTCAACATGAAGAAGCAAGGGGTTTAAATTTTGAACCCCTTTTAATGGAATTTTCAGAAAGGAAGGTTAGGAAAATTAGTCTCTAAAATATATTATAAATTTATAAAGTATGGTATTTTTTTAGTATTCTTAATGAAAGCATTTTTTTTTGTTATTCTTAATATTATTAGACAGATGTCTACAATAAATGTATAGCACTTCAGATTATTTTTTTGCCTTTTTACTATGAACTAAAATCTTTTCTGGAGTGGGGCCCCGTATTATCAAAATACCTAGGGCCCCGCACTTGTTAGGGCCGGCTCTGCCTGCAACTATAGTCAGAGGTCCCGGGTTCGAATCCTGGTGGAGAATGTTTTGCATAGCAAGAAGTGCGCTTATATATAACCGAAAATATTGGGACAACATAAATAAAATAAAAGCTAACTGTTCACAATGTACTTAATAGGATGCATAGCCCTTAGCCCCTCCCTTCACCATGATGAGTGCCTCATTCCTCTCAGAAACACTGTCCGCCAGTTTTTGCTAGGTTTCAGAGGGACATCGTGCCGTTCATATCGCAGTGCGGTTTCTAATGGGGCGAGAGAAGTTGGTCTTTGCGGTATTTTCGTGATGCACCGCTCTGGTTTATCGCAAAGGTGTTCTGTCGAAATGCGATCAGGGTTATGAGCAAACCATGACATGTGCCAACATTTTTCTGATCGAAACGATGGGTTACAATTCGGGCTTTGTGACAAGGGGCGTTGTCGTGTTGGTACAGATACGGGCCTTCACCATAAAATTCCATCACTACTGGTTTTGCCATCTGCACTTTGTCCAAAATGTCACAATAGGCCCTGGTATTCACTGTACCTTTTACAAACTGTAAAATTACTGTATTTCCCGGCGCATAACGCGCACCTTTTTTTTCCCCCAAAATACTCCAAAAATCACCCTGCGTTAAAATTAATTCGTTAAAATTGTACATGTGAAGTGAGGTAGGAGGTATATTGTTTCCTATATTTTTATTTTCCTAAATTTTCTCTTCAAAATAATTTTCTCTTCAAAATTAGGGTGCGCGTTATACGCCGGGAAATACGGTAAGTTAAACTGTATTGTAATGGTCCGCATCCAGGACCGTGAGAAGTATGCACATTGCACACACCGTCACATTGTCATCTACATACTTAACAGTAGGGGCAATGCAGGGAAGATCGAAGCGTTCTACGGACTGTCGCTACATCCAGACTATGCCATCGGATGCAAACAATTTGTATGTAACGCGACTCTTCAGTCTACAGGAGACGTTTTCAGTGTTCTATTTTTCAGTTTCGATAAGCTTTCTTCCATTACTGTAGTCGTCGCTTTGTATTCACTTATGATGTATGGCTTATGGGCAATTCCCCCCATAGAGTTTTTCTGCAAGCAGTTCCCTACGCGAAGTAGACACATTTGTCGAAAGACCTGTACGCTCACTGACTTCCTGGGTGATGAATTTTATAGGCTACGTATCTGGTCTTTCTTCACCACACGTTTCAACGTTCATTGCGCACGGTTTATTATTGTTGACACGCTTAGTCTGTGGTCTCCACTAGCGTGTACTACAATTTTCCACTTTCGTATAATGTTTCCCACAGTTCATTCGAGGAACATTAAAGTCTCCGCGGTCATACCTGCGATATGACATTTAACTAACTTGCCACATTCAAACTTCGTTAGCTCTGATCCACGTGCCATACTTGAGTACTGACTGTAAGAAATAGCAGACTAGCTTACCATGCCTTTAGACTATAGTGTTACTCTCTACAAAGCAATTTATATTTGGAACATTCATGTTTTTACACATTTGTCGAAAGACCTGTACGCTCACTGACTTCCTGGGTGATGAATTTTATAGGCTACGTATCCGGTCATTCTTCACCACACGTTTCAACGTTCATTGCGCACGGTTTATTATTGTTGACACGCTTAGTCTGTGGTCTCCACTAGCGTGTACTACAATTTTCCACTTTCGTATAATGTTTCCCACAGTTCATTCGAGGAACATTAAAGTCTCCGCAGTCATACCTGCGATATGACATTTAACTAACTTGCCACATTCAAACTTCGTTAGCTCTGATCCACGTGCCATACTTGAGTACTGACTGTAAGAAATAGCAGACTAGCTTACCATGCCTTTAGACTATAGTGTTACTCTCTACAAAGCAATTTATATTTGGAACATTCATGTTTTTACAGACAGAAGTTTGTCCCAATTCTTTTGGGTGCTCAAGCGCTTTCGTCTAATGACATCCTCAGGAACACTGAAGTAAATAAAGAGTTCGAGATTATATATAGGTCACCAAAAAAATATATATTATATAATATATATTATAATAAATATAGAAATAAAAATTGTGGGAGGAGCATACAAATTTGCAAGAAAAACTACCAATTTTAGCACTTTGCCCTTCTTGTGCTAAAATTGGTAGTTTTCCTTACAAATTTGTATGCTCCTCCCACAATTTTTATTTCTATATATATTTTTTCGTGACCTGTATATAGTCTCGAACTCTTTATTTACTTCAGTGTTCCTAAGAATGTCATTAGACGAAAGCGCTTGAGCACCATTCTGTGTTTCCTTTCCTTCGTGGTTTTACTCATCATAAATATTTTTCACGTGTTACTTTCGTGAAATAATTTTCATATATATATAGCTCGTGACGGTAAAGAAAACCCCAAGCGATTCTTTCAATACGTCAACAATAAAAATCCAGTAAAAAGTGTCTTGGGGCCGTTGAAAAATGTTAACGGAAAGCTAGTTTCTGAAAAGAAGGAAATTGCTACCTTGTTAAACGAATTTTTTACGTCAATTTTTACTATAGAAGATGTAACGAATATCCCTACGGTCATAGACATAATACCTTTTGATAATGGTAATATTTTGGATAATACTGTGGTTAGTGAAGGGAAGGTAATGCGTTATATTGATAAAATGAAAATGCGTAAATCACCGGGACCGGATTCCATATATCCCATACAGCTAAAAGAATTAAAAGATAGCATTGTTGTGCCGATAACAACGATTTTTAATGCGGCTATTTCTGAGGGGTGCGTACCAGATAATTTCAAGTTAGCAAACGTAACACCTATCTTTAAGAAAGGCGATAAAGGTGCGGCGGGAAATTATAGGCCAATCAGTTTAGCGTATGTTGTAGGTAAGCTACTCGAATCAATAATTAGGGATGGTATAGTCCAGTGATGGCGAACCTTTTTATCCAAGTGTGCCAAAATTCGTGTTTTTTAAATAATGATATTGTTGGCGTGCCACTTGCATACATGCATTTTAAATTTAACTACAAAATCATAGATAGCTGACTTATTAATCGAAAGTACTAGGGCGTAGACGATTTATTGGTTTTTCATCAGAATACCAAACATTTTCAACATCCATCGCGTGTCACCTGAAACCCTGCGGCGTGTCACTGCTGACACGCGTGTCATAGGTTCGCCATCACTGGTATAGTCAAACACTTAAAATTGCATAACTTAGTTAGAAATACGCAGCACGGTTTTAGGCGAAACAAATGTTGCTTAACTAATCTTTTAGAATTTTTTCAAAGCGTGGTTGACGTTTACGATAGTCATCGGGCGGTTGATGTAGTGTATTTAGATTTTCAAAAAGCGTTTGACACCGTACCGCACAAAAGACTCATTGAAAAAAACTAAGGCTCATGGAATCAGGGGTGTAGTAATAAATTGGACAGAAGAGTGGTTCCGAGGTAGGAAACAGAGGGTGGTCGTTGATGGAGCGGAGTCGTGTTGGGCTAATGTAGCGAGTGGCGTTCCTCAGGGTTCTCTATTGGGCCCCTTGCTTTTTCTTATATATATTAACGATTTAGATGTCGGCCTAGTCAGTACATTTTCAAAGTTTGCGGATGACACGAAGCTGGGTGGTAGGGTGATTAATGACGAAGATAGAGGTAAAATCCAGGAAGATCTGAATAAAATCGTTGATTGGTCAGTCACATGGCAAATGAGATTTAACGTCGATAAGTGCAAAATTTTACATATAGGTTCGCGTAACGGTAATTTTGCGTATAGCATGTCAGGGAAGGAGTTAACAAGCGTAGAGCAGTTAAAAGATTTAGGAGTTATAGTCACTGGTGATTTAAAAGTAGCGAAACAAAGTACAGCAGCGGTCAATAAAGCGAACAAAGTGTTAGGTTTTATAGCTCGGAATTTTTAGTACAAATCGCGCGATATTATAGTTCCTCTTTATAAATCATTAGTTAGACCCCATTTGGAGTACGCGATCCAATTTTGGAATCCGCATATGCGAATAGATATAGACAAACTCGAAAGAGTTCAAAGACGAGCAACTAAGATGATTCCGTCGCTGAGGTCAAAGTCGTACCAGGAGAGACTTAAGGAGTTAAAATTGACTACACTCGAGACTAGAAGGCTAAGGGGTGATCTAATCCAGGTTTTCAAAATTATGAATGGGTTCGATAACGTAGATAGAGATAGCTTTTTCGAAATATGTCAATATAATAGGACTAGAAATAACGGGTGTAAGTTGACAAGTAGAAGGTTCGAGACAGCAGTTGCCAAAAACTTTTTTACGCATGCATATGCATAGAATAGTAAATAGCTGGAATAGTTTGCCGGTAGAAGTAATTAGTAGCACGTCTATAAACATGTTTAAAAATCGATTAGACGCATATGTTGATAGATTGGGTATAGTTTAAGCAGTGTTGGGCACTAAAGCGTTAATCCGATAACAGTTAATTAACGAAGTTAACTTTTTTTAACGGACTATTAACGGAAGTTAATTTCCATTTATCGTTATCGGACCAGTTAACTTCCGATAACTCGATATTTAGTCTGTTAAAGTCCGTTAACACGTTAACTGCGAGGAGTCATTCACGGAAGATCACCGCTCCGCGAATGAATTCAAACCGCCATAACTTCAGTCAGTTCCCGCCATAATAATTCTCTGGTAAATTAAAATTTAGTTAATGGTTAGTGGTTACAAGGGTAACGGGTTTCAAAACATGTAATCAGTACATTTTTTATTAAAAAAAAAAAAAAGTTATTAAGCAAAAAGTTGCAAAACTTGATAAAAATACAGTGAAATACCTATTTATTGTTGGATTTTGCATAAATAAACATTTTCTATGGGTTTTAAGCTTTTTTCCTTGATTTTTTTAAATGTTAGTAAAGAAATAGTTATCGTTAACGGATTATCGTTAACTTCCGATAACTTTGTAGTAAAATTATCGGATTATCGTTATCGGAGTTAAAAATTGGGGTTAACGGATTATCGTTATCGAAGTTAACTTTTTGGTTAACGGTGCCCACCACTGAGTTTAAGGTAGTAAAATTAAGGCTTTGTGGTTCGGAACCCACGTAAAATTGTAGGTCCCCTCGGCCACCACGGAGGACATGCACAATACACAATTACGAACACAGTTAGGTAGACCAGCCATGAGTGGATCCTAGGGTCTTTGTTGGTCTGAAACATTATATATATATATATATATATATTTTTTTTCAGATGGATAAAATATGCTATTGAAATGCGGCTTCATTTGGCCATGAATATCCATGGGCATATGGACCATGCATGCAAGTAAATACCATGTTACTCCCGCATTATCATTAATGTTAAAAGATCTCCGAGTCGAAATTTACGATTACTGCCCACTCAATGTCATTCTCATTCGCATTCGTGGTCCACAAGTAAGAATGTAGTCCAGGCAATTTGTAGTTAGACCTGGGCAAAATTGCTTCAGAAGCTTTCTAAACTGTTTCCAGCTCAGGAACCATTGCCGAATAACATATCCAAAATCCGACAAAATTGGACCCCGGGAACACACCCAAAAATGAAATTCAAAATGGCGGACTGGATGTTTCCTACGAAAAAAAAAATATATATAATTTACGCTTTTATTTATAGAGATACATTTGATGCTTTTTCTTTCAGTTGTAATGTTTTAAATAATTCAACAATATACAACACAACCAGTTATTACGCAAATATAATGTTATATAGCTTTTTACAGATTTTTATAATCAATAATACAACAATTATTTTTTTTCAAGTTTCAAGTTATGTTCATTACAGAAGAAGTGATACCTGGTCACAAACATACAGAAATTAATCCTCTTCATCACTATCATCGGATAGATTACCGGTACTTGGGTTGTTATCGCAACCACTGATTTGGCACTCGCCACAAGCGGCTGAACAGGGCATTCCATTACGCTTGCATCCACATCTTGAAGTAGCACATTTCGTCTTGCAAGAGCAGCGGATCATGTTGAGTAGATAATTTGGAGCTGGTGGCTTGTCGCAGGCTGTAGGGTAGTAGGAATTATTCTTTACATACCAACCCCACTGTTCTGTATCGATCTTCTCTTCTGTAGACTTCCAGATTAGTATTTGAAAGTATGTGCGAAAGCTGTGGTACTTTGTGGACGCATCGGTAGGTGGCAAACGTTCGGGTGTAACAAAAGATTTAGCTGTAGCTACCTTTTCAACTAACATTCGATGACGTAGTGCGTTAGTGGATTCAAGTGTTTTGCAGCCATACAACAGAAGCATTGCCTTTCTTCCAGCGGCTTCAATGTCAGAGTGTTGGCAACATTCAGAACAGAATGTATTTGCAACTGAACGGAGTTCAGCCACCTTCATCAGTGTGTCGAATGCTTTGGCTTTACCGATCGAAAAAATTCTGGATGTGCTATCACAGCCCGTGAAAGCATGCACAAACAGGAGATACTTGCAGATGTCATTGCCTAACAATGATTGAATGCTGAGAATATCATACACAGTATTAGGAGATGGTCCCCGTCTTATATCGCTGCGATAGTACAACTTGAAACCACTGTCCTTGGCATGGTACAGAAGGAGAATCAGCAAGTCGGTGTCCCCTATTACTGTTGTAGTTGCATTTTCTGATGAGGAAACTGCTGCACGAACGATGTCCACATCAGCATCCCCATCTGCGTTGTGAACAGTACACCCGTGCTTCTTCAACATCTCACCTACGTGGGAAATAAATGCTTGCTTGTTGTTTTCATTAGCCAAGAAGTGTTCCTTCTGGCCAACAAACTTCATGCTTGGACTGAGATTCACAATTCTGTTTGTCTTGGTGCTGCGTCTTCTGTGGGTCATGTCCTTGATCGTAGGAGAGCTGCTGTAGCCATCAAAAACAATGATTGCTTTTCCATATGTTTTCAGAGTGAAATCGGCATATGAGTTGGCGATGCTGTCATATGTTTCATCTTGATGCCAGGAAACACGATGTAGTAGAGATCCACCATCCAATACGTACTGGTCTGTGCACTGAATTTCTTAAACTTCTTCCATGCGTAAAGTGTCAGTGTATTTGATTATTGCATGAGCTAGCTGAGACTTATCGGGTTTCCTCAAGATACTTCGTGATTCGAACAATGCAGGAGGATATGCACACAGTTCGTAACACATGACATCTTCAAGATTCATGTCTCCGCCAGTGGCAACAGTCATCATTCTCTGAAACAATAGTGCAGGATCTACTTCTATATCTGAAGCATCAGTGATCACAACGGCAGAAGCAGATCCTAGTGTTTCACTTTGTCAGATCTTTTGGCAGAATATGTAAAGGCTTGTTTCCCAATCATTTTTACGACAATGTTCGTACCGATTGAATGCAATTGATGAACGTTAACTCCAGGATCAGCAGTTAGCCCTGTTACAATGTTGCAGAGACCCGAGGTAGAATGGAATGGGGATAAGGATTCCAGTCGTTCAAGTACTTTCTTCATGTCATTACTGTCCCTGATTTGTCTACTTCCCCTCATTTCCTTGTGCTGTTCACTACTTTCCAACAAAACTCTGGTGTATTCCTGCATTGCTAAGTTATAAGTGGAACACAGAGGCATAGAAAAGAGCCACGTTGTCCTTTGGATGTCTGTAAATCCACTTCCGCGTGTCAGTCCGCCTTTGCTTTTCAGGGAACGCATTAGTACTTGTTCTATCACCAGGTCTGTGCCGAGTCCGGCCCATAATCTGTCGCTTCTTCTTACCACAAACTTACCTTCCTGGAACATTTTGTTAACGGCTGGATTTTCAGAAGGCAAACTTAACATTTTCTGCAGGTACAGGTATATCGATTTCAGGTAATTGTGATGTCCGGCTGCTGCAATTATGGGGATGATCTCCAGCATAGCTTGCAAGTGCAAATCCCACGAGCCGGTTCTGTCTGCTGTTATCAAGGAACGTGCAATGTTGATCATTCGCTGATATTCCAACCAGAGTTGACTTGTTTGCGAAGTAGATTGTAGGTCAGTTTTCTTCGCATCCAAAGTGGTAGCAATCTGAGACAATGCATTCGAAGATTCCACATCCTCAACTGATTGTTTGGCGGTCATAACATCGTCGAGCAGGTCACAAGCTTCCTTATGGAGGTCATGAGGAGTTCCATCTTCATTACGAGGGAAAACGTCTGCGACTAGTAAGGTACTAAGAGCTGCATCTACTATCATATGACCACGTATCGCTCTTGAAACAGCTTTTCCAGACATCATGTGTTGCACGGCATTTGGTCCGTATATTTCTTGAAGTACTTCAGACAATCCTGAACCATTCATAAGAGTACCGACTGCTCCCAAAAGATTCATCAGAGTGTGAAATGATCCCAGCATTAAAACAATGTCCTGCAGGTCTCTCTGTTCATTGATGATTTGGGAAGCTTTCCAGAACAAAGGCTGATCAAAGGTAATAATGCATGGGACTTTTTGATCGCGTGCTATCTTGCTCAAATATAGTAATGTCGAAAATATGCAGGTCATGTCAGTTGGCGACATATCTATGATGGGAAGGAACGTGATCGACGCCACACCTGGATGTGAGACACTTGATCCACCGTGAATTGCCTGCATTGTTCCGGACCAACTTGGACCTGATCTTTCTGCTGAAGATATCTGCCAGAGAAGACTAAGTCGACTTATGGTGGCAGTGGGTACTGGAAGTTCGCGGAATGAGATGTCCCTCAACATGCCTCTCGCGTGTCTATATTCCCTAATGTCAACGGTTGCAATCTTCTTAATGTCATTGTCACCAACATTACGCCTGTGAATAGAAGGGTGGATCTTGATCTTCGGAGTTATTGCGGCAATCATACCCATTCCATGAAAGGTATTCTTCCCATCCAAAGTGCAGACATCATGATCGACGTTATCTGCTGCTAGAAGGACTGCAGTGTTTTCATCAACAGTAAAAGAGCCAGACCCACTTGCCAGCGCCGCGTTTCTTTCGAATCTTGTTACTTCTGCATACGACGAACAGTAACCCAGCTGATGGAGAACGTCAATAAGGTACCTTGACCTAAAGTTGTGGTGTAGCTGAACCGACAAACCGATCTGTAGTGGACATAGTAATCCTCTAGGACGGGTTGCTTGCATAATGCTCTGCCCAATTGCACCTATTTTTCTTGAAGCATCCTGTCCCGCAAATGCTTTTGATAATAGCAATTTCAGACTGTTGGGAATGTAATCAAGAGCACTTTCTGCAGTGATGTCATTTGGAGATGGATACACATCTTTTCTAGGCGAGTCGACAGACTTGATATCACTTCTGATTATTTTTGCAGCAGCTTCTACTGGTAAATCTTCTGTAGCTCTATATCTATATCACATTCTTTCGACTTTTTGTGATAATCTATAAGAATTTCATTAGCTGTCTCTCGTAGTGTTACTACATCTGCCTTCCCACTTTCACCTGATATTATGATCTTGTCTCCGTAACGTTCTAAAAGCTTTCTCTTCATGTGCCTGCGTTCGTAGACAGAGCTCTGACTTCCTTGAAGATATTCCTCCATTTTGGAAATTAGGTCTCCAATCAACAGTTGTTCATCATCATTCTCTTCCAGGTAAGCACAGGTCTGAAGGAATGCTTGGTATTGCTCTTCATTAGTTGGTCTCCCTTTCTTCGAATCATGATCGTCGGAGGAGTATGCGCGAGGAATGTTTTTTTCCACTTCGAAAATTTACGCTGCAGGTGTGATGGTAGACACAATCTGCAGCAGGAAGATCACGAAGATAATACTCCAGACGGCCTTTTACATTAAACGACCATTCATCGCAGCGGCTTTCACAGCACCTTTTTATGGTTTCGGAGAACTCTGTAGTTCTTATTTTGACATGCTCTGATTTTGGTTTGTGTTTGGAAAAAAAGTCCACAAAGGTATCACAAAACAAACAGTGAGTAGCACTGGAAAATGCGTATTCATGAAAACGAGCACTTTTCCTTGGTATTGCCTCGGCTGCGGTCTGTCGCTTCTTTATTTCAATGGTCTTTTTATCCGTAAACCTTTTCCTACATACAACGTGAACACTTATTCCAGCTGTTGCAACAACATCGCTTCCACGGCTGCGGCTGGATGCATTTATACCATCTGCTCCTTTTTGCGAGATGTGAACCACTTCCTGTCCGCTGTCCAATTTCTCCTTACAAATCACGCACAATTCTTCAGGGGTCTGCATTCTTGAAGGCGGACGCACACCGAGTCAGCCGTACACCGAGTCAGTCTGAAACAGAAAACACAAATTAATAAACTGTGTTGCAGTATTTAAAAGGAGTACATAATAACAGTTTTAAAGAAAATGACAAGCACAAATACGCAGATTTGATAGTGGGTAGTAGGAATTAAAGAGTTGTATATAATATAAGTTTATAAAGATGTAGCAATGTCCATTCTCACATACACTCCATACAGTATATTTTATTTACATTACGTGACGTCATAGTTTAATACTAGCCGCCTAATACAATTTTTAGTGTCATATAGGTTAATTTAGAAACGAAAATGTGTTTTAAAACATTTTACTGATCAAGAAAAACGTCATAACTCTCTCTACAAAGCGAAATTAAAATTTATTGTATTTCGTAGGAAACTGCCAGTCCGCCATTTTGAATTTCATTTTTGGGGGTGTTCCCGGGGTCCAATTTTGTCGGATTTTGGATATGTTATTCTGCAATGGTTCCTGAGCTGGAAACAGTTTAGAAAGCTTCTGAAGCAATTTTGCCCAGGTTGAAGCTATTTTTGCTCTAGATTGCCTGGACTAATGTACAAAAGTAAAAAAATCCACATTAATGCTAAAAACTTTTCTTGATTTGGGAAACAATGTCACTACATTCCCACTCGCGGCAAACGGCGCTGAGTGATAATGTATAATATTCCCTAACCTAAATTAGTTTAACCAGTCATAACCTAACCAATCGTAACCTAACCCTGACCTAAGTAGGAAATGAGAATAACATGAGAATGATATGAATTGGGTGGGACTAGGCCAGTTTGAAAATGCTTCGTTTGAGATTCTCACTTTCTCATTTACGTATTCTTGGACGCGGAATCGAATTGGAATGACGATGAGTGAGAATAAACCCAAATTTACATAATTTACATCACCTGACGCTGATCATCTTCATCTACTCAAATTTACGACTGAACGAGTATTGCAAAGCTGGAGCTACCGCGTCATCATACATATGGTTGTCACATTCGCCATGTTTATCAGATATAGTCAACCTCCACACTAATAATAATAATAATAATAATAATAATAATAATAATAAATAATAATAATAATAATAATGGAACACTGAACTAACATAATTAAAGAGAGAACGTTTCCCTTCGTCATTGACCGAAAGGAACATTCATTGTTTAAAGAAACGAGGAAAATTAAATAATTCAAACAAAATACAAAAACAATTCTCTCATTGTTCACATCTTCTTTTGTTTACAATCAAAATTCAACTCAGTGACGCCACGCATATCCATAAAATTATACACGTATTGTATATATACACATTCATATATACAAACATACTGTACATACTATTACACCAATGCTGGGACTAACATTTACGCGTTAGTTCACCATGCGTTTCAGAAAAACTACTTCCATCTTCACCACTGAAGATGGAAATGTATGATAAAGTAAGGAACAATTGTTCGTCACAATCAGTGATGTAGCGTGGTCTTTTTTCGGAGGGGGGGGGTTGCGTTATAAATTCAAGACTGGACAACTTTGGCACCTTTTCCGTGACTAATATACAGTATGTTTTTCAAGCCACTACGTCACAGGCTTAGCCATGCTATAATATAATGTAGTAAGTATTATGAGAAGCTGAATTTAAAATTGGCCACAGGGAAATCTCTCTCTCTCTCTCTCTCCTCTCTCTCTCTCTCTCTCTCTCTCTCTCTCCTATATTGCCAAAAATGTTTTACAACCGGTTCTAGATTTCGGACTGGGCCAGATATTTTTCCGATCACGGGTGGCAGTCGCTCTCTCAGCCACCTCCCAAACTACGCCACTGGTCACATCATCGGTATTATACAATGGATGTCAAAACTATGAATCCACCTCCATTTTTCGCAACAATTAGAAAATAACAGAAACGTATGATGAAGCTTTGTTAACTGGAAATTTAACAGCAAAGAAAAGAAATATTATTCAAAAAGACGAGCTGGAAAGTAAATGAAAGCTATAATCTCATATTCTATACGTCTCATTTGCGGCTAATACATCAGCCACTCTGGTATGTTGGGTGTTGTGTCATAATCCCTGATACGGTCCCACAACATTATGGAACCTCCAGCTCGCTTCACAGAATGTTTTATACACTACAGGAATAATAATTTCTCATTGAGTCTGCGCATGGCGTTCTGACTAATGTGGGTACCAAATAAATCTAGGTTGGACTCATTCATAAGAAGGACGTTTTACCAATCCATTGCAGTCGCTTCTAGATGATTTTCATCCTCAGGAAGAGTTCTTTCTACATATGAGTCGTATATGGATTTGTTTGGCATACGTATTAGGCAGTACATGAGGCGCAGACTCAATAGGAAATTGACCCTGCAGTGTATAAAACCATTTTAGGAACATGTTGGGAGATCCATAATGGTATGGAGTTGTATCGTACCATGAAGAAAGAACAATACTGTACTATTCCAGTTAGCGTCAAATTTTATTTTCTAACAAGATAATGACCTAAAACGCAAGTTCAACCTTTCCATGAACTATATGATGAAGTGTAAAGAACAGAATGTGGTAGCCTATATGCAATAACTTCCACAGTCACTTGATCTGAATCCAATTGAGAAATTAGGGGCATTGTTTAAATCTAAAAGGGAAAAGCACAATCCCAACCACCTATGTGAAGTGATACAACAAAGCTGGCTACTGTATCGGCTGTGAAAGGGAGACATATAGAATATAAGATTACAAGATTATATAGTTTTTATTTATAATCCAACCTGGATTTTAGAATAAGCTTTATTTCCTTAATTACAAATGAGTAAAGTCCAATTGCATTTTTCTGTTAGTTTTTCAAATGTTACGAAAAACCAATGTGAATTCATAATTTTGTCAGTCACTAGTTATATATATATATAATATATATATAATATATATATATATATATATATATATATATATATATATATCTCTCTCTCTCTCTCTCTCTCTCTCTCTCTCTCTCTCTCTCAGATAGCGATAAATATATTATACAAAAACTTGAATACTGCTCAGTTTTGACGTCCCCATATAAAAAGGAAGACACTAATAAACTAGAAGAAACGCAGACACTTCACAGCCGAGATTGATGGCTGCAAATAATTCAACTACTGAGAAAGACTACGTAAACTAAATTTGTACTCCCTGGAAAGAAGAAAGAGGCGAGAGAGGTACGCCATAATCTACATATGGAAAATGATCGGAAAACTGGTACCAAACCTAAAACTAAACCCAATTACCATTCAAACAACACTGGAAAATAGGAAAGGCAGAATGTGTAGTGTTCCCAAATTAAAGGCCAGACAAGGGACCTCCTCAACACTGAATTTTCATAGCTTGGTTGTCAGGGGGCCAAGACTTTTCAACCAGCTTCCAAAGGACCTCAGAAACGTTACAGGGGTCAAAGTTGAAGTCTTCAAGAGAAGACTAGATGCCTGGCTCAGGACGGTACCAGATGAGCCGGGTATACCTGGCTATGTACGGTGGAGAGCGCAAGAAAGCAACTCGCTCCTCCACCAAGCCAGACCTAGAGGCGGGGCCACCAGCTTGACTTCCGTGTGAAGAGAGACCAACACACGAAACATCAACAAGGTTAACAAGGTGTGTGTGTGTGTGTGTGTGCTCTGAATTAGAAACAAATAAAATGCGAGATACCTACAAAATGAGCATAAGCGATGTCGCAGTTCAAGTTTATGAATGTCAACAGTTATATTATGCAAGCGGTTTGGATGACATTGCGAGACACATCGACCGACCATTTGCCTTATTAGTACAAACGACTGAGTTAAGAGATCGCATCACAAATATGCATTCAAATACTGCGGAATTACCTTTCTTTTCACCGAGCTAACGATGAATACGATTAATCTGAACAGGACACAAAACAATAGTATATAATAAGTTATGTAACTACAAACAATAATAGCGCGGTAAATGGTCCAGTGTTGGTGTCGTATGCTGAAAGTTGGAATACAAACAAGAGTAAGATAATTATAATTAATCTTTCGCATTAATTTGCGAGTATTACAATTTCACTGTGGTAAGAACTAGTCAAAAGAATCTTATAATCATATCATAGGCTTAACATCTATATATATATTATATATATATATATATATATATATATATATATATACATTTCAACTGCAAAGAACACGCAGTATAAATAACGTAAAGAACGACGCTTGTATAGGAGAACATTCCGCGCAAGATGAGAAGAGAGAACGAACAAATGAAAAAAATTAGGTAACCACCCGGGAATCGAACCCGGGATCTTCCAATTGCCAGTCAGATATGATAACCATTACACCACGGGCCTCACTCGAACAAATGCCATAATTCTTCTACATACGCGCAGAAACCAATGCCCCAAGGGGGCACCTCCCGCATGCCGTATCTATATATACATTTCAACTGCAAAGAACACGCAGTATAAATAACGTAAAGAACGACGCTTGTATAGGAGAACATTCCGCGCAAGATGAGAAGAGAGAACGAACAAATGAAAAAATGAGGTAACCCGGTTCGATTCCCGGGTGGTTACCTCATTTTTTCATTTGTTCGTTCTCTCTTCTCATCTTGCGCGGAATGTTCTCCTATACAAGCGTCGTTCTTTACGTTATTTATACTGCGTGTTCTTTGCAGTTGAAATGTATATATAGATACGGCATGCGGGAGGTGCCCCCTTGGGGCATTGGTTTCTGCGCGTATGTAGAAGAATTACGGCATTTGTTCGAGTGAGGCCCGTGGTGTAATGGTTATCATATCTGACCGGCAATCGGAAGATCCCGGGTGGTTACCCCATTTTTCATTTGTTCGTTCTCTCTTCTCATCTTGCGCGGAATGTTCTCCTATACAAGCGTCGTTCTTTACGTTATTTATACTGCGTGTTCTTTGCAGTTGAAATGTATATATAGATACGGCATGCGGGAGGTGCCCCCTTGGGGCATTGGTTTCTGCGCGTATGTAGAAGAATTACGGCATTTGTTCGAGTGAGGCCCGTGGTGTAATGGTTATCATATCTGACCGGCAATCGGAAGATCCCGGGTTCGATTCCCGGGTGGTTACCTCATTTTTCATTTGTTCGTTCTCTCTTCTCATCTTGCGCGGAATGTTCTCCTATACAAGCGTCGTTCTTTACGATATATATATATATATATATATATACATTCAACTGCAAAGAACACGCAGTATAAATAACGTAAAGAACGACGCTTGTATAGGAGATATTCCGCGCAAGACGAGAGAGAGAAAACGGAACAAATGAAAAAATGAAGTAACCACCTGGGAATCGAACCCGGGATCTTCCGATTGCCGGTCAGACGCGATACCATTACACCATGGACTTCACTCTTCCAAATGCCGTAATTCTTCTACATACTCGCAGAAACCAATGCCCCAAGGGGGCACCTCCCGCATGCCGTAACATTATATACATTCAACTGCAAAGAACACGCAGTATAAATAACGTAAAGAACGACGCTTGTATAGGAGATATTCCGCGCAAGACGAGAGAGAGAAAACGGAACAAATGAAAAAATGAAGTAACCACCTGGGAATCGAACCCGGGATCTTCCGATTGCCGGTCAGACGCGATACCATTACACCATGGACTTCACTCTTCCAAATGCCGTAATTCTTCTACATACTCGCAGAAACCAATGCCCCAAGGGGGCACCTCCCGCATGCCGTAACATTATATACATTCAACTGCAAAGAACACGCAGTATAAATAACGTAAAGAACGACGCTTGTATAGGAGATATTCCGCGCAAGACGAGAGAGAGAAAACGGAACAAATGAAAAAATGAAGTAACCACCTGGGAATCGAACCCGGGATCTTCCGATTGCCGGTCAGACGCGATACCATTACACCATGGACTTCACTCTTCCAAATGCCGTAATTCTTCTACATACTCGCAGAAACCAATGCCCCAAGGGGGCACCTCCCGCATGCCGTAACATTATATACATTCAACTGCAAAGAACACGCAGTATAAATAACGTAAAGAACGACGCTTGTATAGGAGATATTCCGCGCAAGACGAGAGAGAGAAAACGGAACAAATGAAAAAATGAAGTAACCACCTGGGAATCGAACCCGGGATCTTCCGATTGCCGGTCAGACGCGATACCATTACACCATGGACTTCACTCTTCCAAATGCCGTAATTCTTCTACATACTCGCAGAAACCAATGCCCCAAGGGGGCACCTCCCGCATGCTGTAACATTATATACATTCAACTGCAAAGAACACGCAGTATAAATAACGTAAAGAACGACGCTTGTATAGGAGATATTCCGCGCAAGACGAGAGAGAGAAAACGGAACAAATGACCGGCAATCGGAAGATCCCGGGTTCGATTCCCATGTGGTTATTTCATTTTTTCATTTGTTCCGTTTTCTCTCTCTCGTCTTGCGCGGAATATCTCCTATACAAGCGTCGTTCTTTACGATATATATATATATATATATAAAACACTCCAAAAAACTATTCAATCTTAACAAAAACTTTGTTCAGATTTTAGACGAACGAAACTGCTCAGTTTTTTTAACGTAAACTAAAATAAAACAAGTTATATTCTTTTGGAATATATTAATTTATATTAAATGTGCGTGAGATTATATTTACTCAGAATTGGTCTTGACTTCTGTCGTGCGAAAATTGAATATGATTAATTCCAAGTAAATAAACAGAGATATTTGTCTAAGCCTAACCCGGACCAAATTTATTTTGAAGTGACGTCACTTATTTAATTTAATGTTCATAAAATTTCGCTTCATGATTTTGAACACATTTTCTTCGTCTAAACTCCAAACGAGGTTTTTGTTTAAATTACGAGGTTTTGGATGCAATATCGTATGAATTTTAAGGTAAGCACCAAACTTTTTTGACTAAAAATCTTTCCCTAGTAACACCGAGGTAGGGGACCATCCGCACGACTACGCAGAACGAGAGCTCAGTATAACAGCCGTGCGTAAGGAGGTGGAAACGAGGAGCCACTTCAGATACCCGTGAAACCAATAAAGGTGACAGTTTTGGAACTGTAAAGGACAACGCGAGTATTAAACGGTCTACAATCGAGTTGGTGCCTATACGAAATTAGAATCGATCATGATAGAGCTCCAGTCTACCATTTCAATGAGAATTATTTTACTTCACTCACTGAAATTAAAAATCTGATTGAAAAAAGTTTTAACAGGTTCCTCACGAGTAAAGTTGAGCTATCTGAAGAACATTTAAAATATACTCACGTAGCGCTATATTTACATATGCTGTACTGCTGCTATCAGCAATAGTCTTACAGATGCGTTTGACTCATAAATGCGAGGACACTTTATTCATTAATAATTACGGGCCAGCAAGAAACTCCAGGTTTCATTAAACTACTCAGACACTGCTGTATCGACTGGATGAGTAGATCGTCCTCTTATCAGTTTGGTTATAAGATTCTCGTTAATAAATGATCTGTGCATTAACTTTTTCAGAGATTGTAAATATAAACACACTGAAAGTAACTAAACAATCTGGCTTTCTTTATATTAGCAACGCGTATGGTGCAGTTAATCACAATATTTTATTCGAGAGTTTAATTAAAGAAAGGAATACTGGGTGCAACTATAATTTATGTATGATGTACTGAATTCAGTGCGTGAGATTTTTGTCTTACGGAGCCTTTCCCATTTTAAATATTTAAAAGGGGGAAAGACTGTCAAAATGTTTTACGGGTTCCTCGTGGACTGTGGAGTAAGGCAAGACTCCTCCTTGTCCCCTTTCTCTTTTATGTATACACTGACGGATTACTTGCTTCGCTTAATGAAGTCGAAGTAGGTTGTTTTTCGAATAACTTGAAGTCAAACTCATTAATATATACTGATGATATTCCCCAGTTAAAGAAACACAATCTTACTGAGGTTTGTGAAAGAGGATGTAGAAAAGCACGATACTGATTTCAGTACTGCTAAAACAAAAGGAATAAAAAATATCGATCTTGCACTGAAAGTGAACAGAAAAAAATTAAAAAGTCTAGTCGCTTACTGAAATCGGTATCAGTGTATTCCGACTTTGGTAACGGATGGTACAAGAACTTACAGTAAATATCTGGTCACATTGCCATTCTAGTTCTTTGCACACGTACGTAAAGGAGCAGTACAAGAATTTATATTCTGAAAAGCAAATTTCGTCAAAGATTTCGGACGCCGTTTAATAATTTCGGTAAAACTAAATACACTTTTTAATATAGCTTTCGTACTATGGTACTACCCAATGTAAACAAACTTGAAGTTCTATGTGGACACTTTTTTTATAAATACAATTTACCCAACAACTTTCGGGATACTGATGCGTTAAGTTACCTCCTGTACATGGTCATATTACTCCTGTTTGTTCCTATATTAACCTAACCTAACCTAACCATGCATCAAATAGTAGTGCGATCTAATTCCGATATTAATGTATTCGATTTAAATCCAGTTAATTCGATCTAATTCTAGTTTGGCCAATTCGACTTTATTCAATATTGATCCACCTCAACGTTTATATATATATATATATATATACCTTGGTAACCTTGGTTTTGCTTCCACCTGAATTGTTGATTCTCACGAAGGTCAAGCTTATTGCTCCACTTTATATATACGTTGGTTAACCTTGGTTTTGCTTCCGCCCGAATTCTTCATTCTGGCGAAGGTCAAGCTTGTTGCGTTCCTCCACCTTGGACTCGCAGTTTAACGTGGAATCCGAACCACGACCCACCACGGGTGGTCAGAAATTACAAAGTCCTTGTCCGGACTCGATCTCACGACCTCCCGATCAGTAGCCCAGCGTCTTAACCACTAGGCCACACAGGGTACCCATTTATCTACCAATCTATTTTTTCTGGAAGGATAAACAGCAGGGTAAACTACGCGACGAATGCTTTCGCAGGGAATTGAACCCGAGGCAGGTGGATTAATAGCTCAGCGATGCTAACCACTACACCACCTAAGCGCATATATATATATATATATATATATATATATATATATATATATATATACAGTCGATTCCGCTTAATTGGGGGTGGGGAAATAACACATAAAAGGTAAACATTTACTTAATAAAAAGCAGTTTTTATTGAGGCATGGTATTTATATACATACCACAAACGACCACAAAAATGAAGCGCGCACATATTTATTATGAGAAAAATTATCTAAAGTGGATTGTTTCAAAGACATTACTGACTGTGAACAAAATCAGTGTATGCATCTAAAGCAGATTGAGGACACCCTGTCATTCCTTCTTGCATGACATGCTTTTGTAAGGCATTTATGCGCGCTTTAGCCTCTGCATGCGTTATTTTTCGAGGCTCAGGTTTGTCGTTCATCGTCGCTGTCTGGATCTGGATCTCTTCGAAGACGCTTTGCCGCTACTGGCTCTATAATGCTCTCGTCACAATCGTCATAATCGGTGTAGCATCGCACGTCATCGTCAATTGCGTCAAAAACTTCTTGATTAATAACGCCTGGTAATGTAGTTACAGCTTCTTATTGTCTGTTGATTCTGCCACATTGTATTCACATTCGCATTGTATTACCAAATAAGGTAAGAGCGCACACTCTGTATATCATCCAAACAACGCCACCATCAACCAATCGCGTTCACTATTGCCAAATAAGGTAACAGTGTGTGTGTGTGTGTGTGTGTGTGTGTAGCGTCACAATATACCTAACAATGCGGACACATAAAGCGGCTTAACTGTCCCTAATAAGCGGATTTGATAGTACGTTAATTCAATTATTCATTTTTGGTTTTAGAAATTTGGCCCAATAATTCGGCTGCCCAAAGTTAACCGGAATCGAATAAATAAATAAATAAATAAATAAAAGAATCCAGCCAAAGCCCGAAAAGACACATTGTTTATATTTTAAACTTCTTGTGTGTTAATTTCGTCGAAGGTGGCAATATTTACAAAAGTGATTCATATTCGAGGAAACACGTGCGTCAAACAATAAAAATATATTTAACAGTAAAAATTGAAAAAATAAACTTTATTTTTATTTCTACTCCAAACAACAACAATAATAATAATAATAATAATTTAAAATTAAGTCTTTCCTAACTATTTAAGCAACACAAAACACCTAATGAGGATGACTGAGGTTTCTTCACTTATTTGTTGATAAAACAAAATTCAGAAATGCAGGGTGTTTCAAAAGTTCGGAACCATAGGAAATACTATATATACAGTATATGTGCTAGAGCTAGACCATCGTTATTTCGCGAGTGTGGGACCGAGAATTACCACGAAATATCGTTGAATATATTACTGTGAAATAGTGTTTAGACCGTACTATATGAAAAATGGAGATAATTTAGGGTACCGTGAAATAAAGAAAGCGAAATATCGAACCGTGAAATAAAGAGGGTCATTATATATATATATATATATATTATATATATATATATATATATATATATATATATATAAAATTGAAAAATAAATATTCCTATGATTTCGGATTTTTTAAACACCCTGTACATCTGCTGAGAGTCGTCCCTGACAGAATGAAATGAACAAGGAAAAAAATGTGGCTTCTTCTGAACTTTTGAGGGTACAGAAATGAGTGCATGAAGGGGAAAGAATATGGAGAGGGTGGGGAAGCATACTTCTTTCTATGGGGCACGAGCAGTAAGAACAAAAAGGTGGCACCAGTGCCAGATTACTAAAAGTTTCCGACTTTACGACCTCTGATCGCCTTGACATTCTATCGACAAGTGTATTGTGGGTTAGATTAAGCTAGGTTAAGATAGTTTTCTGGAGTCGATTGTCTGGTCTTGTTGATGAGATGGGGATAGGAAACTTCTCTCTCTCTCTCTCTCTCTCTCTCTCTCTCTCTCTCTCTCTCTCTCTCTCTCTCTGTACAATTTGTGATTGAATATAAAAAAGAAATTATCCGTGAACTGAACACTGAAATGAAGGGACATCAATTCTGTGATGCTGCAAATTAAAACCTTCGTTCATCCCATTTCAGTATGACCGAAATGGGTTTAAAAAGTATTTAAAGTTATATATACAGTATATATATATATATATATGTAAACAATTAACCTTATCGAAAGTTAATTTTCACCGTCGAGTTTACGCGCCAATATTCTTTACGGTCGCATTCCAATGCACACCCACCCGACACCGCCCGAAATGTTTTATTTCGTCCGTCATCCGTTCGTTATTCGAAATACATTCGACATCCGCGTGATAGACACGCCTGAGGAGCCAAAAAGGTGGGTCTCCTATGCCCACAACCGGCACCGTGGCATCATCCATTGAAATCACGTGATCTCGGTAAATAAAATGTTCTATGGATGTTGATGGTTTCCCGTTCGAAAACGACTTTAATATTAATTACGTACGTAACGTCTTTAACTGCGTAATTTAGCATCCGTACTAACTGCCAAAGAGGTCGTAGGACAGGGAACCTACGGCTTAACGTGGAATTCGAACCACGGTTCGCCGCATCTCTTGATCGCGGAGGACGGTTCCCCCATCCAACTACCAAATGGACCCAACGTCACTTAAGCTCTCTGAACCTAAAGAAAACGATATAACGACATTGTCACGACGTAGCTACGTGTGTAGGGAACATTCGTTAGTGCGTTGAACCCAATATATATATATATATACTTGGCAGCTAAATCTGGCTCATGATATAAAGATGCGACCTATCAGCCTTTTTAACTTCGTGGGGGGCTTTACCTTAGATTACAAAAATTTTCTATTTATGCTATTTTCGCTTCTACACACCCTCGACCAAAAATACGGATGATTGGTGAGGGCACTCTCGGCCAAGCCAAAGCATTACAGTATTTGCATTAAAAATGCATTAAAAAACCCAGCAAGATGAGTTCTCAAAATGAACTACGATTTAGCGTGTAATGTTAAACAAAACGGACGACGTGAGTATAATTTCTTATGATTTTGCCTCAGTTAATCGGATATCATGTTTATATATACGATACTACCTGAACACATTTCATAATGGTGTGTGGTGTGTATATATATATATGTGTATATATATATGTGTAGGGTACAATTATAGTGTAAAAATTAAGTTTAATTTACTAAAAATTGTATAGGACAATTCGTTAAAAATATAAAATTCTTTGTTATAACTGTAGAAACACGCAAAAGGATGGTGCCACGTTACTAAATGTGGAACCATGACTCTTATCCTGTGATAACGTTTGTAACACGTATACAGTTTCCGAAAAGAAGAGTTTAATTACAAATATTAAACTTCTAAAAAAAAAAAAAAAATTACTAATTAATTGGCAACATTATGTCTTTGTTTGGGCATTTAATTTTTTTTTATGACAAACCTTCCAAAACAAAACCCAGTCATTAATTAATGATTGAGGCTATTTTATATTTCTCAGAAAATTAAATTTGTAAACACATTTTTCTTGAAACTTTATATACCCAAATAGCTCATACC
Source organism: Bathynomus jamesi (assembly GCA_023014485.1). Lineage (NCBI taxonomy): Eukaryota > Metazoa > Arthropoda > Malacostraca > Isopoda > Cirolanidae > Bathynomus > Bathynomus jamesi. The sequence goes on from JAJOZX010001813.1 coordinate 128,587, forward strand.
GTTTTGCGAAAGATTTTTTGTGGGTCACATAAAATATTATTCGCTCCTACACGGTTAGATATACTTAACCTAACCCGATTTCGGGCCTAGATTAAGTTAGATCGGGTTTAACCAAATGGTACTGAAACTCGACGTTAAAATATATTTGTGGTTCCATAAACATTTCGGAGCACCCGAAGATCAGGGCCCCCAGCCTTCTTTAGTTAGCCTTATAAGGCTAACTAACGAAAATATCACGACCTAACCTAACCAATCGTCAAGGGCATACAGTTGACCTTACGACTGGTTAGGTTAAGTCGTGATATTTTCGTTAGTTAGCCTTATAAGGCTAACTAACGAAGGCTGGGGGCCCTGATCTTCGGGTGATCCAACATTTACTTCTAAATAATCTTGAGTGACTCATTTCCAATAAATAATCAGTTTCGGATAAAATTAAATTTAAGGCCATTTAATTCCGTGATGAATGGTGTCCGCGGGATTTGAATGTCGATCAGTATAATGTTGATTCGAGTGTCAAGGTTATACACACGACACCACTCGACGATTATCACTCGTATTTACAAATAAAAAGTTGCATAATTAATACTATTCTTTCAGTTAATAAAGTGGGATTAACAGTTTCGTTCTTTATAGTTTAACAGAATTACAATTTTTAACATTCCAACAAAGTTAAATTGAATTTATATCAGACAATAAAAAAAACTATTAGCAAAATATGGAAATCAAGAAATACCTCAATTAAATGTCCACACACACACATACATAGGCTATATATATATATATATATATATATATATATATATATATATATATATATATATAAGAGAGAGAGAGAGAGAGACTTACAAACATCGGTCAAAAGAGTGCCAAATACGGACAAAATAATATGATAAGCGAAAAAATAAAAAGATAACTATTCACGGGTATTCCCAAACAAATTAAAATTTATATAAAATCAATCTCTCTCTCTCTCTCTCTCTCTCTCTCTCTCTCTCTCCTCTCTCTCTCTCTCTCTCTCTCTGACAGAAATAAACAATGAGTGTAAAGTTTGAGAGAGTTTAAAAAAGATGCGGTAAAGAAAGTGTAGAACTGCCTCATACTGCAGTATATGTGCGTATATACAATATACACACACTCATTATATGTATCAGTGCAGTTACTCAGACACAAAATTAGTTCGTGAGTGTGTCCTATTTTCTTACAGAATGAGGGAAGAAAAACTAAACTACTAATTAAAATATGCATCATACGTTCTTGAAGATAACAGACAGACAGACAAAGAGACAGATAGACAGAGTACTGAAAGTTAGAGTATATACTATATACTTCCTGTTCCTATTTTATACCTTTTTCGCCCTACATGACCAACAGCTTTTATATTTGGAAGACAATTTTATTTTTTAAGTCATTTTAAAGAATAGTTACTGCTATGAGATGGTAACTGACGCACTAACATAGTAGTTAATACAGGTAGTGAATACAGTTGGTTAGAAACCATCCAAAGACCGTTCTAAGCCAGTTTGAGAAATGGAGAGGGGGTGCAGTGACATAGCTCGAAACTATGTGCTGACTAGGAATCATTGATCGCCCTGCAAAGCCTATAATTTTCTGAAACGAAGTTTACCGTTTTTTGTCAACGATTAGCCTACCGTGTCATTGAAACAAGACTAGAGCTTCCTGAGAATGAAGGCATTCACTTCGAGATTTTGACCTCTCGATGTCATCAATTGGCTCCGACCTCCATACGAACAGAATATTCATTTGAGAAACCCCAATACTCTCTTGCAGACCGATCAACGCCTCCTACTATATATTTTCTATCAAAAGAATTAGTTGCGCTCTATTCTAACCAACTCTCCCTTAATTAAGAGTGACATTCTAAGAATACCCAAGTGCTCTGAAACTAGAGCCATTCGTGACCCTGATTTAACTTAAAAATGCTTCGCATAACCAACGGAGCATCCTTCCATTCAGTTAACAGACTATTTGAAGTTTTTTTTTACTCTCGAGTGTTCTTGTATAAAAGTAAAGTTTGTCATTTGAGAAATATATATATATATATATATATATATATATATTATATACACTCTGAACTCAGATCCATCCAGCACCTCACTATGTACATTTGCTAAGGAACTTTGGCTTATTCTCTAATTCACAGACTCATTTCTAACAAAATTTTGCAGAAAAAAAACGTTATCAAAACACATTATATGACGCCGCGTTTCTTCATTACCGCCTTTTCTTGAACATATAAACAGACGTGCTTCATACAACTCCCTCAAGGAAATTACTTCACAAAACTTTTTTTAGAAGCAAAAACGTCTTTTCCGCATTTGTTTTACTTCTCCTTTGAAATTTTAAAACAACTTTTTCTTCTTCTAATAATAATAATAAATAATAATAATACTATTATTTATTTTGAACTCCAAAACGTTCATAATTCACTGGCTAACAAGTATTTTTCATCGGATATAATTATGGGTGGGCTAGATAGCTGTTGGGACGCTGATTCCAAATCTGTTTTCGGTTTTCCTCTAGCACGTCTAGTTTTCGAGATGAGACCCATCATAATAAATATAATATATATAATATGCATATAACTATATGTAATACTATATACAGTATACACAATATATAGGGTGTTCATAAAAGATCTGAACGATTTCAATCTTTATTAATGTGATAACCCAATAACATACAAAGAAACAAGTTTGTCCATATGACTCCGCACAGCTACAAGTTTTACATACATCTTTAATAAACTTCAACATGCGCGCCATTGGTCGCCCGTACAACATCCAATCGATATTCAATTTCTCGCAATGTTCGTTCAAGCATGCCAGCATCGACCATCGCTATTGCATCCCTGATCCTGATTCGTAGTTCATGGATGTTGACAACCTTTGTCTTGTACAAAAAACAACTTTATTAGTTGCTCTATCGCTTACACATGCTTCATGTTTTATACCTTATTTAGTATGAAAAATATTAACGAATCAAATCGTTCAGATCTTTTATGAAAGCCCTGTATAATATGCGTCCTTTATACATGTAGAGTATTTTGTCGTTGCAGCTTAAGTGTAGGGCTCGTTCGCGACTAAATCACAACGGCGTACAATCACGATGGATCTTCGGAAAACTTACCGGTTATACTTCGGCTGTCCACTAGGCCAGCGGTTCTCAACAGGGGGTCCGCGAGTTATGTTTAAGGGGTCCGCGAGTTGTGTTTAAAGGGTCCGTGAGTTGTGTTTAAGGGGTCCGCGAGTTGTGTTTAAGGGGTCCGTGAGTTGTGTTTAAGGGGTCCGTGAGTTGACTAGATTATATTCAGTAAAACAATTTTTTTCCCCCTTTTTTTTTGTAGTGGATAATTTTAACTTTTAACCGTTAACATTTTCGGTTACTTGAAACTTTAAATGTTTTTTTACGACCATCTTATGTTTCCAACTCATGAACTGAGTTTTTGGCACAAATGAGCCCCTTCCCTGTTTTATGCTATTTTTTTTATGTACAAAGAACTGCGGTAAGTTTTACACATTTTTATTACATTTTTACTCTGACTTTGAAGTATAAATCAAGACTAAAAAACTATACTAATCTGGATACCTCAATTTGTCTATATGCTACTTAATCATAATGCAAAAGATAATTTTTGGGGAGTGGAGGGGACCTTGAAAATATCAAGATTTTGATAAGGGGTCCACAGTACAAAAAAGGTTGAGGAACGCCGCACTAGGCGACCAAGATAAGGCGTGGGCGCCACATGTTATCTGTACCGCTTGTTCGAATGGATTACGTGACTGGTTGAGCCAAAAAGTCGATGCCGTTCGCTATACCCATGATATGGAGGGAGCCGAGAGATCATCATGGCGATTGTTACTTTCGCAATGTTAACATAACTGGATTCTCCGTGAAGAACAAGCATAACATCGTTTATCCAAACGTACACTCCGCGATCAGGCCGATCCCTCACGATGACACAATGCCGATTCCGGTACCTCCACGGCATGGACTCGATTCTTTAGAAGACGAAAGGGAATCCGACGAAGGTGCGATTGGCGGAGATACGGGACCTTCGGCCGATGCTGACTACACACCTGACGAAGCGCAATCGGAGCCGAAGAGGCTTACCCAAAACGAGTTAAATGACCTCATTAGAGACCTAGCCCTCTCCAAAGAGAAATCAGAACTTCTCTCCTCGAGACTCAAGCAGAAACACTTACTTGAGAAGAACGTCCGAGTGTGTCACTATCGAAAACTAAACCATGATTTGGCGACATTCTTTACAGTATCAATGGACTTTTCGAGAACTTGTCACAGGTACACACACCATCTGAGTGGCGCCTCTTCATTGATTTCTCATAGCGAAGCTTGAAAGCGGTTCTCCTGCATAACGGGAACTTAAAGCCGTCCATCCCGATCACCCACTCTGTTCATCTAAAGGAGACGTACGATAACATGAATATACTACTTGAAGCAATCCAATACAGCACTCATCAATGGAATATCTGTGATCTCAAAGTCATTGGTATGTTAATGAGCATGCAAGGAGGGTTCACGAAATACTGTTGTTTCCTATGCCTAAGGGACAGCCGTGCTTATCGTGGATCATTACATCAGACGTGACTGGCATCAAAGAAGCACATACGAGCCAGGAACGGGCAGTGTCCAGTGTGTTCCTTTAGTTGATCCAAAGAAGATTTTCCTGTCACCTCTTCACATTCAGCTCGGCTTAATGAAAAATTTTGTGAAAGCGATGGGTAAGGCGAATTCGAGAGGGTTTCGATACCTTGTTGAGAAGTTTGCAAACATCAGTGCCGCGAAAATGAAGGAGGGAATCTTTGTGGGACCCCAAATCAGGAGGGTTTTGCAGGATGAAGGCTTTGAAGAAAGCCTCAATGCCTTAGAACTAAAAGCATGGCAGGCTTTCAAATGGATTTGTGGAAACTTCTCGGGTAACCACGAGTCTCTCGCATACAAAGAAGGAGTTCAGAAACTGCTCGATGCATATCAAGAAATGGGCTGTCGCACGTCCTTGAAAATACATTTTTTACATTCGCATCTAGATTTCTTTCCCGAAAACCTTGGCGCGGTGAGTGACGAACAGGGGGAACGCTTCCATCAAGACATCCAGTCAATGGAAAATCGCTACCAAGGTTTCTGGAACGAAAGTATGCTGGCAGACTACTGCTGGATGTTGTACCGCGATGATCCGGACAAGGTTTACAAAAGAAAATCGTACTCGCAACGTTTTCAGGTTGGTGTACATTTCCTTTTATGAATAAAGTTGTACTTTTACGATAAATTGTGCCGAAATTAATACCAGTCATATTTCGATAAGTAGATGCGCTAGAGGAAAACCGAAAACAGATTTGGAATCGGCGTACAAAGCTGGTCTAGAAAAGTGTATATACGTCTTTGATGAGAGAAAAAGTTCGATTTTATCGACCAGTGTATAATTAACGTTACAAACCGTTTCAACGTTTTAAAACACTTTTATTAACACTCGCGAATTTCTTTATGCAAATTCAGTCTTCCTCTCTATAGTCCATTTTCAGAGGATTGATTCGTTTTTATGGAAAGAGCTCAGTTGCTCTATTCCGAATTCTTTCCGTTATGAAAAATTATTTTACTTAATTAAAGAGAGTGACCGAAGGTGAGAGACTATATTCTAAGCTCTAACGACTATCTTACGCTATAATGAGACTCCTTTATAGATTCAAGTTCAAAATTCCGTGAAATTAAACCCAAACTTTATGAGCTCTTCTGTTACGTGCTACCAAATTTAAGCCTTTTTAGTCTTTTATACTGCATTTATAATAATAACAACCTATGCATTGCATTCGTTTATATATACATATACATATATACATATATTATATATATATATATATATATATATATAATAATCATGCGGGTTGCTTCTACAGAGCTTCAATTTAATATTTAGGAGAAATCCAATGACAAGAGAAATGTAAATGCCATGAAAAGTCTTCTTTATTGCGCAACGTTTCGAGCAATACGCTCATCTTCAGGCTGTTTTAATAACAATGTGAAATTAAAATCAATATTGAATGAAAAACAAAACAGAAAATTTCCATAACCTATTCGTAAAGACAAATTTTAAAAGACTGAGAAAAGAGGGTTAAATTCTAAGTTATACAGATTTACATATAAAAATTAAGAAGTTATTTTTAAATACATGTAGTAAATGAATTAATACACTGGAAAAATTACCAATAGTACACTGGAACAATGGAGATCTACCTTACACTGCGGTATCCGAGGCTGACTAATTTGAGCAGAGGCAAAGAACGGGAAACACGAAGGATGGCGAGGGCGATTGGGGAAGGAGGGATTATAAGGAATTGGGGAAGGAGGAGGGATCATAGCAAATTGAGAGGGACGGCCGATGAGTCAACATTCAGACTAGGGGACAATGCTTTAATGAAAAGGGATTCTAAAATTCTTAGTGAGTTGGGACAAGTATTACAACCAAGAATTTTAAAATTGTCTAAAGTGACATCAATTTTGCATTTAATGCTGTGTTCACGAATACTCGAGGCTTCCTTAGTTTTTAAAATTTTACCTGTTCGGCCACTTATTCCCATATGCGAATAAAATCTAGCCCTGAGAGAGCGAACAGTGCTGCCGATGTAATTCCCAAGGAGACACCTGGGGCAGGTAAATAAATATACAACACCGCTACGCAACGAGTCAGGGTTCGATCCTTCGCTGAGAAAAAGCTACCTAAAGACGTTTTATTAATAAATATGATGCGGAATCAGTATGATAAAAAAATTCCTTAACAATTTTGTAAATTTAAGCTTAAATTCCTTATTCAAAGGACCCATTTCAGGTACCAAGAAATATTTATATCCTTCGGCACTGTAATACATGGAAGTTGAGGGCTATAAACATTATTTAAGAAGGATCTAATTAGTTTGTCTACATATTGAACAGGAAAACTATTATTAGTAAGTATGATCTTAGATTATTAAATCATCATTAAGTAAGGTAAAATAGAGGTCAAATTATATCCTCTGAAACAGGAGAGTTTTAATACAAGACATCTTATAGTTGAAATCAGTAAAACTAAAAAAATTCATGCCCAAACCAGTGAAAGTGGGTTTCCTGTAAACTGATGTAGGAATAGAATCACCGTTTTTCGAAATTAAAAGATCTAAGAAGGGGAGGGAGCCATTGCTCAGTTTCCATTGTATACGTTATATTGGGGTGCAAAGAATTTAGGAAGTTAAAGAATTGTTGCGCTTGTACCGCATTATCAAAGACTGCTATCGAATCATCAACGAAGCGTCGATAGAAAATTGGCTTGAGATGAGTGGGAGATTGTCTAAAAATTACACTTCTAAATGAGTCATAAAAAAGTCAGCTGCTAACGGTCCGACTGGTGATCCCATCCCTACCCCATCAATTTGTTGGTAAACCTTATTGTTGAAAGTGAAATAGCATTGTTTGAAGACCAATTCTAAAAGTTCCTTCAAATGAGACAATGAAAACCATGAAAATTATCAACTGAGCTAAAAACCCTATCTAAAATAATGGCAATAGTTTCAGATACAGGTACATTTGTGAAAAGTGACTTTACATCAAAACTGACAAAAAAACTTTTTTGAATCGAAGTTTTACCCAGGAGGTCTTTTTGGAATTCAAACGAGTTATTTATAGTGTAAGCATTTTCGCAAAGGGGGACAGGAGACGAACAACAAATTTTGCCAATTGAAAGGTGGGTAAGTTATACGAAGCTAAAATAGGACGGAGAGGTGTTCCAGCTTTATGGATTTTAGGCAGACAGTTATAATTGAGCAAGATTAGCACCAGATGCGAACAACTGAGAGTAAGTATCATTTTTTATTATCTTTAAGGACTTTAGTCGTGACAGAAATCTATTAACCTGGTCTTCTAACCTTACAATGACTTTATTTACAGGTTCTAGAATTGTTTGAATTTAGTAAGATCACTTAGGATTTCATTAGTTTTGTTTATGTAGTCCGATTTATTCAAAATAACCACTCCGTTACCCTTGTCTGGTTAGTCACAACAATCTCCTGGTTCTTTGCCAAATTCTTAATACACTCCCACTCATCTCAAGCCAATTTTCTATCGACGCTTCGTTGATGATTCGATAGCAGTCTTTGATAATGCGGTACAAGCGCAACAATTCTTTAACTTCCTAAATTCTTTGCACCCCAATATAACGTATTACAATGGAAACTGAGCAAAATGGCTCCTCCCCTTCTTAGATCTTTTAATTTCGAAAAACGGTGATTTACTACATCATTTACAGGAAACCCACTTTCACGGTTTGGGCATGAATTTTTTTAGTTTTACTGATTTCAACTATAAGATGTCTTGTATTAAAACTCTCCTGTTCAGAGGATATAATTTGACCTCTAATTTTACCTACTTAATGATGAATTAATAATCTAAGATCATACTTTACTAATAATAGTTTTCCTGTTCAATATGTAGACAAACTAATTAGATCCTTCTTAAATAATGTTTATAGCCTCAATTCCATTAACAGTGCCGAAGTATATAAAATATTCTTGGTACCTGAAATGGGTCCTTTGAATAAGGAATTAAGCTTAAATTTACAAAATGTTAAGGAAATTTTTTATCATAACTGATTCCGCATCATATTATTAATAAAACGTCTTTAGGTAGCTTTTTCTCAGCGAAGGATCGAACCCCTGACTCGTTGCGTAGCGGTGTTGTATATTTATTTACCTGCCCCAGGTGTCTCCTTGGGAATTACATCGGCAGCACTGTTCGCTCTCTCAGGGCTAGATTTTATTCGCATATGGGAATAAGTGGCCGAACAGGTAAAATTTTAAAAACTAAGGAAGCCTCGAGTATTCGTGAACACAGCATTAAATGCAAAATTGATGTCACTTTAGACAATTTTAAAATTCTTGGTTGTAATACTTGTCCCAACTCACTAAGAATTTTAGAATCCCTTTTCATTAAAGCATTGTCCCCTAGTCTGAATGTTGACTCATCGGCCGTCCCTCTCAATTTGCTATGATCCTCCTTCCCCAATTCCTTATAATCCCTCCTTCCCCAATCGCCCTCGCCATCCTTCGTGTTTCCCGTTCTTTGCCTCTGCTCAAATTAGTCAGCCTCGGATACCGCAGTGTAAGGTAGATAGCTCCATTGTTCCAGTGTACTATTGGTAATTTTCCAGTGTATTAATTTCACATTTACTACATGTATTTAAAAATAACTTCTTAATTTTTATATGTAAATCTGTATAACTTAGAATTTAACCCTCTTTTCTCAGTCTTTTAAAATTTGTCTTTACGAATAGGTTATGGAAATTTTCTGTTTTGTTTTTCATTCAATATTGATTTTAATTTCACATTGTTATTAAACAGCCTGAAGATGAGCGTATTGCTCGAAACGTTGCGCAATAAAGAAGACTTTTCATGGCATTTACATTTCTCCTTGTCATTGGATTTCTCCTAAATATATATATATATATACACAGGGCGTCCCAAAAAAATGTATACACACTTTAACAGCTGATAGCTCAATTGATGTTTCTTTCTTTCCAAGTTAAACCCATTAGAATTAATAATGGCAGTCAGACTAAGCTTTGAACAAAGGAAATTAATTCTAAAATGCTACTGGAAGTGTGAAAACGCAGTTGAAGTGCAAAGACAGTTTAGGAGGGAGTTTCAAACAGATCCACCAACGCGACTTACCATCACTCGAATTAGAGATAAGTTTGAAGCCGATGGAACTGTTCAGAATGTCCACAAGAAGCGTTCCGGAAGACCACGGACATCGACAAGCCCCACAAAGCAAGAAAGAGTACTGGAAACGTATCACCAAAGTCCAAGAAAATCTGTGCGGCAAGCGAGTCGTGAGGTAGGAATTTCAGAATCGTCTGTCCAACGCATTTGAAGCGCTGTCAATGGAAAAGTTACATTCCAAGATTAGTCCATGCTATTAATGAAGATGATGATGATCCGGACCGAAGAGTGGAGTATTGCGAGTGGTACTTGGCACGATGTGGATGTGGATTGGACGAAGGGGTTTCGTAGAATACCCTCCGCGTTCACCAGACCTCACACCACTAGACTTTTTTTATGGGGATACTTAAAAGACAAAGTCTACGCTATAAAACCTGCAACAGTCGCTGAATTGAGAGCAGCCATTGAACGAGAATGCACACAAATACCAAACGAAATGTTTCGTGATGTTTGCAATTCCATTGCTTCGCGTTATCAGCAGTGCCTGGACCAGAACGGACGTCAGTTTGAAAACAGGCGTTGACAAAACAATTAAATAATGTCTGTAGATTCTATTACATTTTGAAAATGAAATGTATTTTAATAAACACTGCCTTTATAATTATTTAAAGTGTGTATACATTTTTTGGGACGCCCTGTATATATATATATATATATATATATATATATGTGTGTGTGTGTGTGTGTAACCTTTCTAACATGATAAAAATAATAAAATACGCATAAAAGTCTTAACCAACGTTAAAGTTCATTTGCCATTTTACTAATGACTGTTTTTGTCTACATAGCGTCTTGAAGAGATACCGTATATACAGTATATGCCGCTCGTAAAATGTTCTACTAAACCCATTCTCTCGTCATCTGATATTTGTAGGTTGTAAATTTTGGTACTTTCTCAACGTATTATGTACGTATGTGAAGAATTCAAGATCGTAAAGATAAGACCTAAAACTGACCCCTCCCGACTATATTCCATTAAAGCGTTTCATTTACCAGCCCCTGTACGCGACTTCCTTCCGTCTTCATTTTTGGTTTCTCATTTAACTAAGTTTTCTTCTCACCGCCATCACCATAACGAAATCTAAAATTTCAAACCCCTCAAAACGGCGATCACCGTTCGTGACTCGCTTTATGAATGAGAACTTTGTCAAATGCTATTTCAAAATCTAAACGTACGCCATCTAAACACTGCCCTCCGTAGAACAATAGAGGATACGTAACGCCATAAACAGCGCTTCCCGGTCATCGTAACACCCCTTCTCGTCGATCAACGAAGTTAAACGACATTGGTTCTGGAGAGAAGTTGGACGAGTGACCGTCCTCCGCGCCCAGATTATGTAGCGACCCGCGGTTCTTCGGATCCCGAGTAAAGCCGTAAGTCCCCTCAGTCATACGACCTTAGATGTTGCGAAGGGGGTTAAACAACCCTCTCATTATTATTATTAAATCACAATAGATCATAAGGAGAATGGCAATATAAAAAGACAACTTTAATAAACTTTTCTAAGTACAATAAATAAGTACTCGTACGTCACCATTTCTACTATGATGTGACTCTTATGCGAACTGTTCACACACACAATCTTTGATAGCAAATTTTAACTTTCTCTCTCTCCATTTAATTTTAAGTCAAATTGGCTTCTCCTTTAAATGCATTTTGATCATGTTACAACCAAACCACCGATGAACATAAATAACAGTACGACAACGAAAGACCTGCGCGCGCACGCACGCACACACACACACACACACAGATATATATATATATATATATATATAGTGACGTAAAAAAATTGTGAGATCTGACATTTATCTCACCACTTATACGAGGCGTCAATTTAATCAATTACTTTAATACAAATTCGTCGTTTCAAATGAAACACGAACTGATCATGGTGACTGTCTTCCGAAACGGCGGATAACTATTATAACTTTGCTTATATATATATAAAATGAAGTATAAAATAATTTGGCTTGAAGCCCATAGCCTCTTTTTTTCGGTATATATAAATCTGAGAAGCGCCAAACTGTCTGTTTCGTCTCTCTCTCTCTCTCTCTCTCTCAGCGTCGAAACTGGCTTTGTCATGCAGCCGATAGAGAAACCAGATTAAACCAGATTCATTCAAAAATGGCCACAAGATCATGAACACAAAACCATCACAAACACTATCCAATATAATATATATATATATATATATAGAGAGAGAGAGAGAGAGAGAGTGTGTGTGTGCGCGCGCGCATATAATGAAACAAGTGTTCTGACGCTTCGCTAATACAATAAAATAGATTCCATTTAATTTATAACAAAGCTTTTACAATCATTTCTCTTAATTAAAACTAGTTAATAAAGTATTTGAAATCGGGCTCCATGTTTTAATTTTAAAGATAGTCTGGTTTGGTTGAGTGAGAGAGAGAGAGAGAGAGAGAGAGATTTAATCTCATCCTGCCATCGCTCTCGTCACGTGGATACACACCTGTTCAAAGCGTTGTCCTAAAAATTTATTAATCCAAGTTTTGAAAACGACAAAACAGCTAGAACTCCATTTTTGGCCCCTCCCCTCCCAACTCCAAAAGTACCCTATCCTCCTAGCTTTGGGACGCGAAACTTCTTCCTTTGTGTTCGTTCTAATTTTTTAGTATTTTCCATTCATACCTATCAAATAACGCTTAAATCTTCATCAAAATGGATAAAAGTTTAGAATTGCAGTCATTCTAATAGTGTTCATCCTTTGTTTGTGCCAAACAAAGGATGAACACTATTCGTATGAATCCTCTTTATACAACTTCAGTTTTGCCAATATCCTTTCTTTATGGACATTGTTACAACTTAACAACAGTCAGTGACTACGAGATTTTCGGCTCTCCCCTTCTACTCTATCGTATACTGTAATTTTTGAGCGCCCTCTTCGTCATAAACCTGGCAGTTTTCGTGTTGTCATCAAACATTGAAGCGAAATCGTGTCTAAAGCTTCCGTTTATGCGCGGCATCGTTAGAACAACAAAGGGAATAAAATTATATTCTTCGTGGTACGATGTTTACTGCATGCGACTTTTCACAATCTGCATTTTATTTGGCAAAGAAAGTTGTATTCTATTCGTGTTCACTAATTTCGAAAACTTAAATACCGGTTTCTCAGCTTCGCATTTCACGTAGATACTCCTCAGTTTCGATGCAGTTATGCTATGAACATATTTCTCGAAAACTTGTATAGTATATATATTTTTTGTTTGCTTGTCGAATGAACCGTTGATGTAGTGTAATGAATCCTCGTGATCGTGTCTTTTATTTTTATAATCTATTTACAAATTACATTTGTACTTCGTTATCAGTGGAATTTCCGATAAAAAATTATTATAATTATCAAAATTGTTATCTCAGATGTTCGTAATTTAAAGCAATGAAGATAATGCAAAGACGTCATTCCTACACAATTGCTCCAAATCTTTAATAAATGCTATATAACACTTAGCTCATACCATTATAATGTTCCTAAAAAAATAATATCCACCGCATTGCCAACCTAAACCTTACATTTTATCACGTTACTTATATTCGATTGCGGTAAGATTTAAGTCAAATCTTCTCTAGAGAGTTAGTCGGGATTGTGGTATATCGCACCTTATTTATCGCTTCATACGCTTTTATAATCACCACCTTTTTGACTTTTTCTCCACTCTCGCAATCGCTTAAAGGCCGCATTTAACTTTTACTGATAACTCCGTTGATAAAAGAAACTACCGTTGATAAAAGAAACTAAGTGGGGGACAATTTCATCCGGTGCCGAATTGAAGAGCGGTTGAGGTAAGGACTCGGCACAAATCGCAATTCATCGTACGAACGACGACGACGACGACGACCCCGCGTGAAAACAACAACCCTACCCACTGAGCAAGCCTCGTTTGAGCGCTCGTTTCAATTATAAAGTCGTCCGAGCGTATTTCAAATTCACGCGCTTTAATACGTACATTAAATACGTCACCAGTTAAAATATCTTATACGCATTCGCACTCAAAATTAATTTTGAAACTTAACACTTCCGCAATATATGCAGTTTTTAAAACGCGTCTCCGCGCGGCTTGGCGCAAATTCATTTTCTTTTGAGCTCTAAACCCTATTACAAATTCATTCCACACTCGAAATGAGAACTAAAAATTAGCATAAAAGTGATTCCGACGTCGGAAATTGTTTTAAAACACGACAACAGGTGGATCCAAAATGGAAACATCAAAAGTGTTATTCGTATAATCAGATAAGAGCAAATGGTGAAAAGGTTACAATGCATCTCGAAATTTATCTAATTTCAAGTAATGGAATTTTATCGTACATTTCATTACTGCTTTTCTTTACAATTATGAAATAGAACGCCATTTTAGTAATACTGATTACGAACGTTAACAAAAACTTTTGTTATTCTTCTAGAAATTTCCTGAAGCGAAATCCACTGAAAACTACCTATTTGTCTATAATTTAACGTGTGTATTTGTGTTCACGTGATGAGGAAAAGCAGAGAAGTTAAATGCACAATTCTTCGCTCAGTTTAAGAGGACAACATTACTGGCAATCACCAATTTAAATTAAGAATTCCAAGAAAATAATGCGTACGTGTTCTAAGTCATTTTGTATATTCTCCAAAGGGTTGACAAAAGTAAATAGACAATTTTGTTTTTGGGAGCTATTGAAGACTAGGGACCCCAGCGTTCTTTAGTTAGCTTTATAAGGCTAACTAACGAAAATATCATGACCTAACCTAACCAATCGTCAAGGGCGTACAGTTAACCTAACGATTGGTTAGGTTAGGTCGTGATATTTTCGTTAGTTAGCCTTATAAGCCTAACTAAAGAAGGCTGGGGTCCCTATTCTTCAATAGCTCCTGTTTTTTTCCCAATTTTTTTTTTTAATTTGATTGTGAAAGTCAATAGTAAATACTAATAAATTAATTGAATGAATATATTTAAAATCGTGGTCCTTTTCCCATTTGCATTTATTGATTCAATAAAGTTGTTATCATTTATTCAGTTTTATAATCAAATTAAAAGATTTTAGGAAAAAGCAAAGGTGTCCAGTTACGTTTGTTAACTTTATATATATAAAATAATGGATATGAAGAAAGAGAGAGAGAGAGAGAGAGAAAACGTGGGTCCTATCACTGCTTAGAAATTAAAGTTTAAAATAAATCAATAAACAAGCAAATAAGTCAATCAATAAATAGAAAAGAAAAACTTCCTCGTCTCCCTCAAAGTTGTTCCGATGCCAAAACCTTTTCCGAGCCTAAATTGGATGTCTTTTATTTGGGTGAAACGTCTTTGTGAAGCTTCTTCGCCTGCATGCATGCATCGTCTCATCTCGTGGGTCTCAGACTCCGTCCCTCCCCTCCATCTGCCGCGTTCAAAAGGGAGTGGCTGTCGCCCTCCTCGAACGTAAATTCGATCGAGGGAGTCGAGGGACAGTGTTGATTATAGCGGCGACACATTGCGAACACGCGACCGATCAACGAAACGAATGACAGTTCCTTCTTCTTCTTCTTCCTTCGATTTACCTTTAGGCTTTACGTCAGTAACAACGCTTAAAGCACGCTATTGGCACGTGTAACGCAACCTTCGATCATTCTATTAAGAGACTGTATCTGAGTAACAATTTCATGTATGTATGTAGAGTTATGTACGCGTGAGTATATTTTGTATGAATGAAAACGCTCGAGCAAGTTTTACATACAGCTTTCAACCAGTTTTATCCTGCACAGAGTTTAGATTAAATGAAAAGAGGCCTAAAAATTGTACCCATTAACAGTCGTCATAAAAAGAGAAGCTTACAGTGTATATATATATATATATATATATATATATATATATATAATATCACACACACACACACAAGGTGTTCATAAATTATCTTTACAAATTAATTTCAATTTCAACTGAACCTGTAAAGTTAATTTATAGACACCATATATATATATATATATATATATACATTTCAACTGCAAACAACACACAGTATAATTAACGTAAAGAACGACGCTTGTATAGAAGAACATTCCGCGCAAGATGAGGAGGGAGAACGAACAAATGAAAAAATGAGGTAACCACCCGGGAATCGAACCCGGGATCTTCCGATTGCTGGTCAGATATGATAACCACTACACCATGGGCCTCACTTGATATATATATATATATAATATTGGGCCAAAAGTCAGCATAGTTCCTAAGTTTCGTGACTTTTGGCCCACCCTGTATATATATATATATATATATATATATATATATATAAGATTATTAAAAATTCAAAAATCTTTATTACTCTAATCTGAATATGTGGTTGGAAGCATGGATGCTTTTTAGGCAAAATTAATGGTATTTAGTTTATTTATTACAGAAAAATAAGCGAAAATGGCAAGTGATAGTAATAGTGATAGCAAATAATAATAATAATAATAATAATAATAATAATAATAGAAATAATAATAAATACAATATAAAGGTTACAAAATATTAGATAATTTTAAAGTAAATGATTTATTGTATATTTAGTCGAAAATAAATGATACGTAATAAAAAATATAAAACGAATAAATTACGAAATTAAATGTGCTTAATGAAATTAGCATATTTTAAATAGTTGATCACAAAATGGGAACTTCATTACTATGGTAAAAATGGCAGTCGTGAACTTATATATATCAGTAGGAGCTAATAGAGTGTTTTTTAAGTGATTTGCGAAACACATTTAGCGATGAAGCCTGCCTGATACGCACGGGAATCGCATTCCGTACATCTCCTTTGAAAGGGAGTGCATTTCCCGCAGTTTCTATTGTATAGTTAGGTTTCGCGTATAAAATCCGTGGGCAGTGTGGTGTTATAACGATGGTGTATTTGATGGGGGATAATAATAATAATTGCTCTTTGAATGGGTGATGTACGTTGAAATTTAGTTTTTCGTCAAAATTAATGCCGAGTACTTTAACCTCATTTACCTTTGCGAGAGTAGTATTCCAAATTTTTATTTGACACTTTGTATTAAATATAGTTTGTGGTAATAATCATATAAGATGACTTTGTCAGGTGCGATAAAAGTTTATGAGCCCGTTCGTTTCATTAATCAAAAGGTATGAACTATAATGGGAATAAGTAAGTGTGGTATCATCCGCGTATTGCGCGCAATTTCAACGTGATTGAGGGATCGTTGACGCGAATTAGAAATAGTAAAATGGGCCGCAAAATGGTTTATTAAAAGTGGGGATGTCACGGGTACCCGACCCGATCGGGTAATTGCTAAAAAATCGGGTACGGGTAGTAAAAACCAAATTCTAATTTAATTTTAATTTTATTGTTTTGCGGGTTTTCTTCATATATTTTTTGTATAATATTTTTTAACAAAACATTCAAAATGGCAAATCGTAATATGGTTTGGGACTATTTTCTCATTGATAAATTAGATAATATTAAAGCCAAGTGCTTGAAATGCGCACAGTTAATAAGTCGCGGTACTAACCAACAAATTTTGGAACGTCTTCAATACCCGATCGGGTATTACACTTTGGGTACCCGTACCCGATTACCCGGTAAAAGCGCTACCCGTTGCATCCCTAATTAAAAGTAATAAATTTTATTTTACTCATTAAAAATGTCTGCACTACACACACACACACACACACAGGGACGTAAACAGGAGGTCTACGGGGACTTCAGCACCCCCCCAAATAAAATCATAGGTTTGATATTTTTATGCATTTTTTTTAAAATTAAAGGTAAATTATAAATACGCCATGCCAAGTACCTTCAGCACATCTTTAATTATTGTAATACATTTATGAATGTATTTTTACTAATTTACACACTTTTAATATATATATATATATATATGTCCCTCTCGAAAAAAAATTCTGGCTACCCTCCTTCGTGGTTTTATTCATCATAAATATTTTTCACGTGTTACTTTCGTGAAATAATTTTCATATATATATATATATATATATATATATATATATATATATATATATATATATATATATATATATATATATATATATTAGTGTGTAATAAAATTATGGTTGCATGTCATGTAAAGTAGCAACTACATGAATAAATGATTCAACTGCAGCCCATTGAAGTTGTTTACACACGTTAATTCTATCGCACAATCTACGTCGGACATCACTCTGGAGTGAAAATGGGTGTCATTCAGCTATGGCAGCAAATCCTCGTGTATCATGACTAAATACGAGTTATGATAAAATCAACTTCACATTTTCTCCTAAACTCTGTTCAAGTTCACTCCGAACAAATGAGAGCGATATGCAATATGCGACCGCGGGTCGATCCTGAACCGTCGTTGAAACTCGCATAAAGTAAGTATATATGGATAATAATCTTTATATTGTACAACTACGTATTTATTACCTTTAGACGGTTTAAATCGCACATACATTTCTGTGGGATCTCAGTAAGAAACGAGTGTTATGATCAATTGTTTATAAAATAGTAAATATTCTTGAAGATAATAAGCGATAAGATAAATCAAACAATAATAAATTTTAAAAACTAAAAATTATGACTAAAAGAGAGAGAGAAAAAAAAAATATATATATATATACTCTGTGTGTGTGTGTATGTGTGTGTTGCATTTAAATGACTTGTGCATAGCTCTAACACTAAATAAGACGGTGATTACAAAGAAAAAACCTCAAATTGAAAGAAACGAAGAAAAATCAACAAAGAAGTGGAATTTATTCAGTTTTCTTTCGAATGCGAAATGTGCATTTCAAAGAAGGAATTTTACTGCGAGAAATTTGTGCCGAACTGCGAGCGGCGCAGCGCCCCCGGATTAGATAGAGGCCGTCTAACTGCATTCTCAGCCGATGAGAATTCATGGCTCGTTAAATCTATTTTATGGTGAGAAACGCGGTGCGTGGGGTTACGCGCTTCGCGGAAACCCATTTCATGAACCGGCCTCGGGTCACAACAGTTATTTAACCGGGATGGAATAGGCTTCATGATGTAAGCGCGATGTAGGAGCGTACACGTAGTTCCGTACTCCCTTTATCTTAACCAAATATATAAGAAAAGCGTTATTAATGCGCGTGTCCACAGACTGACCTTTTTCCATGCATTCGTTTCGGACGTACGAGTATGTTAGAACAGTGGTTCCCAACCGGTTTTGGCTCATGGCCCCCTTAGGAACCTTATTTTTTCCTGTGGCCCCCATAAGCATTATTTTCAGTAGGTAATATGCAGATTAACTCTATTTTACAAAATAACATTTTCCTGTGGCCCCCTTCAAATGTGCCATGGCCCCCGGTTGGGAAACACTGTGTTAGAAGACAAAAAGGAGACACACCCAACCGCCACAGCCAAACCTTCACCAATAATACATCAACCTATTATAAACTTTAATAATAGCGATATGTTAACGTAAAATTATTAAGTTTGTGCAACTATTACTTTATTATTATTATTATTGTTGTTGTTGTTATTATCTTCAAATTTTTACATAGTTTGGTTCGTCCGCATGGCTGCATTTCTGTTTGGGTCTGTTTGAAAAGTAGGGCATGGTATCGTTTGTCCACCTCATCATAAGAGAGAAGCCTCTAGAAGTGAAATTTAGCATTCTCGGCCGCTCCTAAATTAACGCATTTTATACTCACACTGAAGTGAGTCATAATTACTGCCGTTTAGGTGACGCGAAAAAACTTCCTTCAATCCATTTGCGCGTAAACTCTTCACGCAACCCGGTCAGCACCCTGTTTCTGCGCGCGCACAATCCGTCATGGCTGGCGATCATGCGAGAACTGTACGATGTACCGCGTACGATGCGCAGTCATCCGCATGAGGACTGCGCTGTGGATAAACGTCACACGCACGCAATTCACAAAGCACGCATTCCCACTCCATTCTACGGGCGAACGCTTCTTAAAGACAGACGCGTCAAAGAAAGATATAGACGAAGCGTCAATACGATTTAAGAATAAACAAATAATGCCTACAGAAGCGTATATAGAGACGAGATAAAAGGTCCTCTTCAGTAAATACCTTCATACGTAAAGGAAAAAACAATATATATATATATATAGAAAGGGCAAACACCAAGAGCAATTCGGGGCCAAGATCATTACAATGAGTTTTTTCTAACAGTTATTTGGCAGAAACTGAAAATGTGTCCCTCTTCTCTCTTAAGAAGAAGAGAGTTGGCCACGCTTCAAAATCATTTCGTATTTATATGCAACATACTTTCTCACAGTTTATATACAGTATATATGATGAATTTCATAATTAAACAATTAAACACACAAAATAAATAGATGATGGTGTGTATCATATATATATATATATATATATCAGAACATTCAAGTGTCCAGCGGTGCATTTATGAAAAATGTTTCATACAAATGCACATTTTAACCAAAATGAGGTAAATACCGTTACTGAGCTGAGTGAAACTGAAATTCTGAAAATCTCTCTCTCTCTCTCTCTCTCTCTCTCTCTCTCTCTCGTTCTTTATTTTCATTATTTACAAGTTCAGATTAAACTGCACCTAACAACGAGAAAACCTTAATACTTTTTATCCAACTTTAAATTTACTTGTTTACTTTTCACATTCGACTTGCGAAAACGACCATATATATATATATATATATTATATATATTATATATATAGAGAGAGAGAGAGAGAGAGAGAGAGAGAGAGAGAGAGAGATAAACGTGTAAAAACGAGATAGCAAAATTCTATACTTGTTATGAAAGATCATGAGAAGGGAAAAATACTGAACGTATTGAAAAGGGGAACAATTGTCCCAATTTTCAAGGGTGGAGATGGATGACAAGCAAAAAAAAAAACTACAGATACGTCTCTCTTACATCACACTTCTTGACCAAAACATTTGGAAGAGTGGCCAGTGAAAAAAATCACTGATATTTAGAAGAGAAAGGGAAATTCACTGAGAATCAGCGTGAATTTAGGGTTGGCAGATCGTGTCAGTCAAAAGTGATAGATCACTATAATATTATCATTGGTGGTTCTTGAGAAAGAAGCAAACTATGATGTCATATACGCGGACTTTGCCAAAGCATTTGTTCGATAAGTGGGACCGCGAAAATATAGTTCGTAAACTGAAAATATATGAGAATAACGAGCGAGGAAGGTAAACCGATGTACGACTTTCCGAAGTAACGTGAACCAGTGGTCACGGTTTAAGAAATGTATTCCTCGAAGTCGGCGGTGTCATTGGTTACAAAAGTTGGGTATATACTGGCCGGTGTGGCCCGGTGTGGTCCCACATGGAACAGTTCTCGTTCCACCATTATAATTATAATCATGCTTATTGATACAGATACGGCAGGAAATAAAAATTGCGTCATCTTTTGCCGATGATACAAAAATCAGAAGATAAATTAAAACAACAGATGACACTGCTGCTATAGAGAGAGAGAACAATAATATGAAATTTAACACTGAAAGGATTCAGCTTTTTCAATATGGAGAGGAAAAATCCAAATAATGGAATACTATATACTCCAATACTCCATATAGACAGAACATCAAGAGAAGCTAAAATGCTTTAAAAGACTTACGAATAATCAGGATTGACGACGTGAATTTCGATGTTCAAAACAAGATATTAATTAACAAAGGCAACAGAATAACTGGACAGACATTCACGACCTTCAAAAGAAGAGACAGAAGCATAATGGTCTCCCTTTACCGAAAACATGATTTATACCAGCACTTGAATACTGTTCGGTTCAAACGATCCCTATAAAAAGGAGGAAATTAACCAGCTACAAGAAATACAAAAGAACTTCAAAGGATTTGATTATTGGGAAAGGCTATAAGGAAACCGAGAACCTATAATCTCTAGTAAGAAGAAGAAGAAGAAGAAGAAGAGAGAGATACACCATCATTTACACAAAATAATTGAAGAACATGTTCCGAATCTCAAAATAAACTGAATAACCTCAAAAACTGACGTAAAAAACAGAAAAGGAAAGACTTGCCAAATAACAAAACTAAAACAAGACAAAGAAAAATCCTAACCCTTAAAGACAATAATTTTGCAGTTAGAAAGCCAAAACTGTTGAAGAAACTCCAAATCAAATCAGAAACGCAAAAGTAGGAACCAGGAACCAGTGAATCACACGTATGGCTGGCTCAGGAGGATACCAGATGAGCAAGGTATACCAAGATACGTTAAATATCGAATTCTGGGGAGTAATTCTCTCCTACACCAAGCAACAACTACGAGTGGGGTTTCAAGCTTGACTTGCGCGGAATGAAATATGGACTGTGGCTGGAGAATATGTTTTATAGATATAAAACCTACGCAGATACAAACCTATACAGATACAAACCTATATAGATCCAAACCTTTTTGCGTATCTGACAACACTACCCTACCATTCAAAAATAGTTTACGCATTTATAATCGCACACAGATTCACAGAAACCTCAGTGCGTTCAGTTGTGAAAAGGAGGCCGCACGAAAGTAAGTGAACTATTATTGTATCATCATAAATTTGTTGAACGAAGGTGCTTTGCTTACATATTTCCTTCCGTATAAGGTAGTATTACTAGTATGGACGTAGTAATATTATTTTAATGTGATTGAACACCTTTGTAATTAGTTTACTTCGCATTTCAGGAATCATTTTGGTGCAGACAACGTAAGGAGCATCGGGTATGACGCCTAAATCGAAGTTCTCGAATTATCTACGGAGGGCCATTGCCAATGCTCATACGTCGTCAGGGGAGGAGTACAAGAAGATATGAGCGAAATACAGAATCTATGCGTCAACTGCTCGTCAAATTATTTACAAATGGAGGGACAAAGGCGACAACTTTGCCTAGCAGTAGTAAAAGAGTGTCATACATATAGAGATGGACAATGTATTTACGCCCATCTATAACTTGATATATTTTCCGTTATTAACACGCGTGGTCAAAATGCTAAAGACCCCCCCCCCCCCTGCAAAAGTAAAAAATGATCTTAGTGAATGTAAAGGGTTTAAAACCAAACCACTCTCAAAACAAACTCTCAGACCTAAAAAGGATTATGGAAAAACATATACTTCATATGCTCCATTGAAAAAACAATTCAAGGTTTAAAGGTTTGTCATAGGGAGGTACAAAAACATTCTTCAAACACACCAATCGATGGGTTCACTTACTTTTTTGCACAACAACTATACAAGGTAAACAATATATATATATATATATATATATATATATATATATATATATATATATATATATATAGAGAGAGAGAGAGAGAGAGAGAGAGAGAGAGAGAGAGAGAGAGAGAGAGAGAGAGAGAGACATGCAAGAAGTAAATAGACACCCTTAATTTTATGGTAAAATGTATGCATCCAAATTTTTTTGCCATTATTATGACTAATATTCGTTTCCTACATTTCTATCCTTGAAGAAGGAATTATGCCAATATTCTCAAGTGGTCAAATTGAAAAAGACAGCTGCCTGTTCATGGAAGATGGAGCCCCATGCCACACTGCAAAAAAGACGAAAGAATGGGAGGAGCAAAATGGTATCAAACGACTTCCTTGGCCGAGTCAGTCCCCTGACATGAACCCCATAGAACACGTGTGGGCAATACTAGACAAGACTTTACGTAAAAAGCCCAAAAAACCATCAACACGATCAGAATTGTTGAATCTTTTACGCCAAACATGGTTAGAAATACCTCAAGCTACAATTTCAGAACTCATTAATTCTATGCCTAGGCGAGTTGCTGCTCTTAAAGCAGCTAAAGGAATGTCAACAAAGTATTAATAGCTAAACCTTAATTGTTCAAAAATTAAAATTTATTGGTACTCTAATTTTCAAATAAAATTGTTACAGCAAAATCTGGGCTGTCTATTTACTTCTTACATGACTCTGTATATATATATATATATATATGATGATGAATAAAATCACAAAGGAAAGGAAACACAGAATGGTGCTCAAGCACCATCATAAATTCATTCATCAAGCATTCATCATAAATATTTTTCACGTGTTACTTTCGTGAAATAATTTATTTATATATATATATATATATATATATATATATAGAGAGAGAGAGAGAGAGAGAGAGAGAGAGAGAGAGAGAGAGAGAGAGAATTGCGCGTACAAAAGCCGTCTCCATAGGAAATAAACGTTTAAAAATAAACATGATTAGAAAAAAAGCGATAAGTAGAAACGGCAACTGAAACGGTGAACCACCAAGCGGGGCTCCTCTTGCAGATATCAAGCATAGTTGAAACGGTCCTCCCATTAACGAGCTCTCGCATTCATATATAAAAATAGAGCGACTTTCACGTGTGCAAACTGCATAAACGAACGCCTGCAACCTGATCGATGGACTTCAGGTACGATAGCTAAAATTGAACTCACAGTTCGATTATAAAGTGTATAAACTTATTTCTCTCACTGCCCTATATATAAATAGTATGGCTCTCTCTCTCTCTATTATATAAATATCATACTGACGTAATATTACTTCACGTGTTCCTTTCATGATCCAAGTTCTGAAACGTGCTGTAAGCAACCTCATTGTCGTATCATTGTTTAACAAACACGTTTCGAAAACAGCAGTTTATTACTACGTCTCTCTCTCTCTCTCTCTCTCTCTCTCTCTCTCTCTCTCTCTCTCTCTCTCTCTCTCTCTCTCTCTCTCTCTCTCTCTCTCTTATTGAACAAAGAAAGTCATTTTAAATCGAGGAGGAAACTAATCAGGAGTATTTCATTTGTTGCTGTTTATTTTCACACATTTTATATCATTTTAACTTCATCTATTTCCAATTAACTTCATGAATGTGAGCATTTTATTGGAGAAAATAGAAATAAAATGAAGGTTAATTGCCTCACAAATTAACCTTTAAATCATTATATATATATATATATATATGTATAGAAACGACGTAAGTATAGAGGAGCGTTCTGCACACGAGGAAGAGAAATAACGAACAAATGAAAAATGAGGTGAACCGCCCGGGAATCGAACCCAGGATCTTCCGATTGCCGGTCAGATGCGCTATCCATTACACCACGGGCCTCGATCAGTCATAAGTCGAAATTCTCCTACATAGGGCAGAAACCAATGCCCTGAGAGGGCACCCTCGCAAATCGTGAATATGTACATTTAACTGCAATGACCACGCAGTATATTAGTTATATATATATATATATATATATATATATATATATATTATATATATATATATATATATAATGTTTGGGGAAAATTTAATTTAGACCAGGGCTAGAAAACTTGAGTACATAATGAACGGAGTACAAAATGTATCCTAAGTGAACATGTACGTGACAGCGAAATAAATGAACTACTTAGCGAGAAGGTGACCCGAGTGATCTCAAGCTCTGGATAAAGAAGAGTTGGGGCGATGAAAAGCAAATAACATCAAACAGACGAAGAGAGAAGGAGGAAGGTCATCCAGAATGTGTAATAAGGCATCGAGTGAAACCAGATCGATGAAAGAGCTTTTCCCAAAGATGATGAAAGGATTACACCTACGCAAAATGTGGTACGGGATAAATCCAAACCGCAACAACTATAATACGTTTGGGAATATATCGTAGACGAGGGAAGTTTTCCTACCCGTGAAGCGGTTAACGCATTGCTCGTTCGAAGTTCCAGTAAGAGTTGAAAAAAAGGGTGAAATCCCAGTTATTGCAAAGTATAAAAAATGCCTTCATATGTCTGAGTGAATATTAGTGACCGGAAAGTTACGTAAATAAAGTTTGGAAACTGGTTCTCTTTCTCTACAGCTTTTGTACCAACGAAAGTGGTTTTACTCCAACTTCATACAGTTCCTCCCCCGTCAGCATTCCTTCCTTTTGACCAATCAGGCAACACCCGCGACTCTTTGTTCCTCGCTATACCTCCTCGGGCCCTCATTCTCTACAGCGTCAATGAGGTATTCGCTCTTCGGTTTCTTTTCCCTAAAACCTCCACTTTCGCAAAACTCAATATGGAAAGTCAAAGTATTGTGACTGGATTCTGAGTTAAATTATATATGAATGGACAATCAATTCTACCAACTCCGCAAAATCTATCTGCAAGCCTGCCACGGACGTAGACAGGGCCGCAGGATGCAACTTGTTTACGTCTCCTACGTTATAAATGTATGAAATGGAACGATACAAAGTCTGAAACAAAAAAAAAAAAAAGAAATAAAACTCTCCCATAACGATTGTACGATGAAGGTTGCAAAATCATTCGTAATATCTAAATATGGAGAAAATTTTAAAGGAGAATCTGACAGAAAAGGATCGGTCGAGACACGAAAAAAAAAAAATGAAGAAAACACCAAAGTTACAAAAGGACATGAACGAAAAGGAAACTAAAAAAGAACAAATGAACGAGAAAATACCAAAGAAACCAACAGAAACACGAATACGGATAAGAAAATTAATACCAACGACGCAAAAAGCAATGACGAGAAAGCAAATCTCGACGGGCAAGTATACAAATGACACCATATGCGGATACTTTGCGAAAGAGCGTTGTACATATACAGATGGACAATGTATTTACGCCCATCTATACCTTGATGCATTTTCCATTATTAATGCGCGTGTTCAAAATGCTAAAGAGCTCCCTCCCCCCCCACGCCAAAAAACACAAAAAGGTTAAAAATGATCTTAGTGAACGTAAAGGAGTTTAAAGCCAAACCGCTCACAGACCTAAAAAGGATTATGGAAAAAACATATACTTCACACGCTCCACTGAAACAAAAAAAACAAAAAACAGTTTAAAGTTTAAACTATGAATAAGTTAGTGATAAAAAGAAATACAATTCAACAACTATAATATATTACAAACTGATAAAACAGGAAAATGAAAAGGAGTATGTGCTATATATAATATACATACATACATACATACTCGTACATGAAAAATTACTGCAGAAATTATACACATAAAACAGTTATGTAGAACTTTTGGCAAAGAGACCTGAAAAATTGAACATGATACTAATAGTTATATATATATATATATATACACGGTGAACCAAAAGTAGGTGGACAGTAGGTTGAATACGGTTTGTGTTATATTATATTATAACTATGGTGTTCATTATAACTATGGTGTTTGTGTTTTATTATATTAAATATTATAACTAAATTTATTTAAATTTTATTTTGTATTATAGTATAAAAAAAAATTAAATATGTATTCTCAAAATAAACGTTATCATTTACTGTCCACCTACATTTGGTTCACCCTATATATATATATATATATATATATATATATATATTATATATATATATATAATATATAAATTGATAAACTTAATAAAAGCCTTAAAATCCTTAACTCCCATTATAATACTTTGTGGAGATTTTAATTTCCCACTGATAAAAAGGTAGAAAAAAACGTGTACATTAATAAAAAACAAGGAGACACAAGAGAAGACCAGGAGCAAGCAACAAGAATGCTGGTACGTATATCTCTTACGGATAAATTTATGTTAATACAAGAAATATTAAATAACATCAGAAAAATAACTGCATTCTAGTATTTACAAATAACAGACACTCGACTGATAACATAAAAATAACTCCCACGATAATATCGAGCCACAACATTATTAAAATAACACTTAATATGACGACTACTGTACTGTGTTGTACTCAAGTGAAAAACCACACACACTATGAAGAAGTAAATTTGAAAGATTAAACCTAAACTCCCAAGGCCACAAATTGGTAAGATAAAATAAGACACAGTAGCAGTAGACTGAAAAAAAGTCTTTAAGGGTAAAACAATGGAGGAGACATATACTGATATCCTCAAAAGAAATCCTCTCGAAAGTCTGGGTAACATTTTCTATAAAAAATGCTAAAGAAGAAAAAGAATCAATTTTGATAAACAAAAGTGAACAATGTTCTGAGAGAGAGAGAGAGAGAGAGAGAGAGAGAGAGAGAACTGCAAATAAAACAATAACACAAACGTGATCACTGAAAAACTGGAGAGTATTGACCGTAACATACAAGATCTGAGAAACATTCAGAGAGAGAAAGAGAGAGAGAGAGACGGAGGAAGATGCTGTAGCAGTGATCAAGGAAAACCAAAAATATTTCTTCAACTTTGCGAAAAGGAAAACAAAAATAAAGGACTAGAACTTTTAACGAACTAAAACATGAACTAACCTATGATAACAAAAATATTTGAAATCAGGTTGCTACATAAATTTTTTTTTTTAAAAGAAATAATAATTACAAGAAAAAAATACTTTCGTATAACAGACTTTGATTTTGCACCAGACAATATACCACGAGTTATAATAACTGAGGCTAGAATTTCTATATGGCTTTGAGATGGAGGGGCATTTATTACTGCCAAAATGGTTAATTTTGTTCTATTTTCTGGATAAATATAATACATCATGAATTGAAAATTTCCATTCTCCGTCACACTAATGCATTAATTGAGTTTGTCATTGTGCCAGAGTCGAAACAATACCATTTCTCTGTTTTAATGGAAAAACACTATGAGTAATTATACAAACACTTACTGATAAATGCTAAATTTAACATGAACCTGATGACACCGCGCGGTGTGACAACGGAATACATCAGAAGTACGGGTAATGTAATATATTCTATTGCGAAACCGTTATCAGAGGTTTGCGGTTCTATTCCAAGTCTGGGTGAGAATTTATACTTTCAAATTTGATAAATAATCATTATATTGTAGTTACGCCAACTCAGTAACTTGGATAAAAAAATATCTATAATAAGTACGGCAATAGAAAAATGAGTCTAGTTTTAAAATTTTGCAACAGATGGCGCTATTGAGATTCTTGGGTTATGAAATATTTCCATCGTGATGTTTAAAATATTCTATCGATCTGATGGGATACGCGATCATCGAAGCGGGACACGTCTATGATGGAAAATCCATTCTCAGTGATGGTACAGTATAAATAAGGGACCAGATAGACTAAAGTCAGTCAAGCACATATTATTTCTTTCATAAAACTGAAAATGTAATGATGGGGTTGGTTGTTCAGGCCTTCGCAACATCTAATGTCATGTGATGGAGGGAACCTAGTTTTATGCGGGATCCGAAGTGCGGGTCGCTACATAACCCAGGCAATATAGTCTCCTTACAAACGGACACAAATAGACTATACGGATGATTAAAAGACGACAATATGAAATTACAGTTTTCGAGTCTTAAGATATATAGGAAAAAACGGGAGAGAGAAACTCAAAAGCCAAAGATTTAGGAGTTATAATGAGCGATGATGCGAAATTTGAAATGCAAAATAAGACATCAGTAAACAAAACACAAAGAATAAGCGAACCAAATCTGGAATATTGCTGTCTTAACCCATTAGTGCCCATTAGTAGAATTTC
The DNA here is from genome assembly GCA_023014485.1 of Bathynomus jamesi. Lineage (NCBI taxonomy): Eukaryota > Metazoa > Arthropoda > Malacostraca > Isopoda > Cirolanidae > Bathynomus > Bathynomus jamesi. The sequence goes on from JAJOZX010001813.1 coordinate 157,744, forward strand.
CTACCGACAAAATTGTTTGTCATTATTGCATCACTTTTTCTCGTATTCACGTGATCTTCGGTATGAGTCATAGATATGACGCAATCTTTTAGATGATGCAATAATGACAAACAATTTTGGCGGTAGGAAATTCTACCAATGGGCACTAATGGGTTAATGTTCCCATATAAAAAAGAAATTACTCAGTTTGAAGGAATTCAGAGAAACTCGCATCTGAAAAGCTGTCATCATCGCGACAGTCTCTAGGATACTGGTGTGTGTGCGTGTAAATTGTATCTAATCGGCTATATGTCGATTAATCCGCATCGGCCCTATAGAGGACCAATTAAAGCTCGCTGTAAAACATTTTTTCGCCGGTGATTTCGATCCGTCAATTTAAATGCAATGAATATTTTAACGTCTGCATTTCATTTAACAATTAAAACTTTTAATCAGATTTGATCCGTCCAATGAAGTTTGCCTCTTTAAATTATTTATTTCAACGCCCCAAAATGCATTTGTCGCTGCCTGACCCGAAAGTGTTTTTGTGTGTGTGTGTGTGTGTATACACCATTTTAGTTTTATATACACGGTGATTCGTGGGACGATGCACTGATGAGCCCGCTGCACATAATGTATTTGCCTCGACCCAGTTCCCCGTTTTAAAGTCCAAACTTCAGAATCTGCTCGAATTTTCCGAAGGCGTCGCGCGATGATTTTTTTCATAACATTCTCACGCCCGACGAGTCAGGCGAGTTTTAACTGAAATTACGCAAGCTTGACACGTAGAACAAAATTTTGAACTAAGATTAAAGTTTTTACCGAAATTAACGCGAGAATTTTCTTTCTAAACCGCGTTAGCGCGAGACTGAAATATTATGCTCGGAAAATGTTCATATTGCTCGAAACTTTCAGAATTTGTAAAGCGAGAATTTTGCCAAATAGGGAGCATTTTTTCCCGGTTGGTGGCGTTACTACCTGTCAGTGTCCCCTAGTAGGAGCCAATCAATTATAAGCAAATGCTACAGATCGACAAAGGTTTCTCCCAAATCCTTCTTCAGTATATTTATTTTAGTCTTATTTAAAAAGAATTAAAAATAATAAAGGAAAAAGCAGAAGAAAATAAGAGTGAAATGACGAAATCCTTCGTAGTAAAACAAACTGCAAATCTTTTCTCTTATTCAAATGTTTGCGAGGTAAAAACTGCTTCATACAGTTGCATTATCCTGGCAAGTACACCATAATATATCGTACGCTTTAAAAGGTTTTGACGTGTTTCGCTAATGTTCCGTTATGTTGTTAATTTTATTGGGGTTTAATCGGCTTCACCTACGTATTTAACAACTATACAACGTTATCGGCCATTTAACCGCATCCTAAGACATCTTGGTCAGTTAAAAAGACTAAAAGTACATTTAAAAAACCAGGAACAAACAATTTTATATAATAATGCACAAACGTACTAATAATAATGTTGGAGTTTGTTTAACCTCCTTCGTAACGGTAAAAGTCATTTGACGGAAGGGACCTTATACAACTTGAAGTACGATCCGAACCATTTAAGGGTCGCTACATCATCCGAACGCGGGGGACGGTCTCTCATCCAGCAACTACTACTACTACTACTACCTAGACCCAACGTCATTTAATCTCTCCGATGTGACCACTACGTATCTCAAAGAGGCGCTGCATACATCCGCGTCCTCCGTACCTTTTTGAATAACCTTTCGAAACCAACATCGGCGATGTCCTTGTCCTTACAAGTTTTAAAATGCCAAATGAGGTGTTGAATGAGTCTGTCACTCCTCACAGACATCTACGTTCAAATTGAACGATTGAAAGCCGTAGTGCATCTGTTTGCACAAATATTATTATTGTTTTTCTTTATTTTTTATCGGTGATATATATATATATATATATATATATATATATATATATATATATATATATATATATATATATATATATATATATATATCACCGATAAAAAATAAAGAAAAACAATAATAATATTTGTGCAAACAGATGATCACTACTGTAACGGATTGAGTGCGCAGTTACACGTCAGTAACGCCATAGGCGCAACTACTCGCTTACTCGATGCTTTACGGAAAAGTGTCGGAAAAAAATTCGTCTAAAAACCTAAAATTTCTAGAGAGCATAAAAAATTACTAATGAGTAAATGAGTGGTGTTGTTTTAGAAATTTTATTACTGTCGCCAAAAGGAATAAAATATTCAAACAAAAACATACTATTACAAATCAGTAATGTTTTATATTTTATTTCTAGGCAAACTTTTTTCCGAAACTGTACATTTTGGCAGGAAAATTTTTTTTAATTTTTTATTTTTCGCAAATAATTGAGTGTGGCTTTCAACCTCCCAAATTAAATAGAGGTGCATAAAAGGAAATTTAACATTCGTCCAAATTCCTATTTGAGACTCCAAAATTTAAATAAGTTACCGTGAAAAGATGTACTTAATTGTATTAATTTCGACAGTTATACGCATCTCATATTCATAAATTTTCATTAAATTCTGCATTTAATTTTAAATTGAATCTCTATAGCTTAAACTTGAAACTGTGAGATCACTCATATTTCCTCATTTTTATGAACAATCATGATTTAATGCCAAAAACAGGAATAAAAAAATTATATTTATTGAAGATATAAATCAAATCTTATCTTTCTCATGCATAAACAACTAGATTTCATTTTCAAAAGGCCTTTCTATCACAGAAATTGTGTGTGTATATATATATATATATATATATATATTAACTTTGTTACTTTAGGAGGGTTTGAATGACGGTTCAGGATCGACCTGCGGTCGACCCTCTGCAGCATCCGCCTCGTTTGCGGAATTTGGTGAAGGAGGGAATTGTTTTCCGATCTCCTCCTGCCTCCTCCACGCATGGGTGGTCAGAGACTTTGCGCAGGAACCTGTTCAGCTGGTTCTTTAATTCATTCAGGTTGGTGTGCTGAATGAGTTTGGGCCTCGTATTCTGAGGATATTTTCTATCCTCGTTTTCATGGCCCCCTGTCGGTACAAAATCTGCCTCTTCTCTCACTCCAGTTCGTTTCTATTTCATTTCTAAGCTTTGGGACGAAACCCTCGAGTATTTTCAATATGTACCGATATATTATTGCGTACCGCTCACGTCTTCTTTCCAGAGAGTAGAGTTTCAGGAATTGTAATCGAGACCAATAGTTTTCATCTTTCACTTCCGCTATCTTAGACGTCTATATATATATATTAGCGACTATAAGCGAAATTCGGCATTGAGCCTAATGCCTAGACAATAAGCTGAAAGCTGAGAACGCATATAATCATAAGTATAATGCTATTTATATATCTTTAATAATAAATATAACCTACCATAACATAACCTAAACGGTGAAAGTGACCATTGTAACTAATGCTATATGCATTCTTAGCTTTCAGCTTATTGCCTAGGCATTATCTTAATGCCTGATTTAGCTTATTGCCGCTAACACACACACACACACACATATATATATATATATATATATATATATATATATATATATACACACACGAGTCGAAAGTCCTTCCTCAAACGTATTTACTGTAGAGTTATTTTTGAGGCAGGACTTTCGAGTCATGCTGTATCTACCTATATATATATATAATTTTCTTTCTTTGTACTTTGTACCGTGAAATTAATTCTGAACTTTCATCATTTTTATATTTTCTTATCATTATCACATCCTCTTTCAAATGAAAGGGTGTATTTTATTCAACTGAAATTTGGTTAAAAATACTATCCATCGAAGCGTATTGTGCCTTCAGTGCAAGACTATATAATTAGCCTAAATTACGGGGAGGGAAACCATCATCCGAAACATACAAGGTTCCTTTATTTTTAAAACTCGTTCATTTTCAATGGCGTTTTCGCGTCTCTAACATTTCATGATGCGTGTTACCTCCACAGGTTTTATTTCAGAGTGCGAGTGGTTATCTAATACTAGAAGTACCATGAATTCTGTTTACCTAGAACTAGAAAGACCTTGCGGTCAATTTTGACCGCTAAACAGGATTGTTTTCTTATTTTTTATTTATTTTTATTTATTTTTTATTATTTATATTCATTTTAATTTATTTTTATTTTTATTAAAATCATAGCTTTATTTGAAACATTTTACGAACAAAACATTTATTTAGAACATAGCTTATTTGAAACATTTTACAAACGGAACATTTATTTGAAACAATTTATCAAAGAGAACATTTATTTGAAGTATTTAAGAGAACATTTATTTAGAACATTTTATAAACGGAACATTTATTTGAAATATTTTACGAACATACTGTAACATTTATTTGAAACATTTTACAACCAAACATTTATTTAGAACATTCTACATACAATTGGTACACTCGAACAGAACATTTATTTGAAACATTTTACGTACAATTCGTGCACCTTACAACAGTGACTTTTTCTTTATGTCCTGAATGAGTTCCACAGCATACCTTGTCGCATGCTCTGCATTTGTACGTGGATTTGTTTCTGCAGGATTCCACTTGACATTGACGGCGTTTAGGCGCTGGGCTCTGAACAACTTGCTCTGGTTCGCCAAGCTCCATTTCATCATAACCTACGGCTGCCTTTGTCTTACACATTTGAGTTATTAGATCAAGCAGAAACTGTCGGCGTGAGACTCTGGATCCAGTAACTTCACGATATACAATCCATGTATTTATGCGAGCCAAGTCAAGAATATTGAACCAAATCGCCATTGGCCATCGCCTAGATCCAGTTTTGCTGGTGTGATACCGGGCCATTTGGTCAAGAATATCTACACCTACTTTTCTTGAATTATAGTACTGCACTGTCTCTGGTAGCTTTTTCCGGTGAGATTCATCTATTTCAACGGATTTGTGCATTGAACTAAGAAGATAAATATTTTTGGATCTCTTAACTTTATAAATGGTCAGAGTGCAGTCCGATGGTGATTTATATATCGCAGATGAATAAAGTGGCTTTCCTTTCAATATAGCTTCTCCATCAGGAACTTCCCGTCTCTGTCTTCTGATAGTACCAAGAAGAGTTGTTTTTTCAGCTTTGAATTTCTCAGCCAATTGTAAACTGGTAAAAACGTTATCCGTGGTTACATGATAACCTTTCTTCAAGTATGGCTTCATGAGTGATAAACAAACATCAGCTGGAAGATCATGTGCAGCAGCATTACGAGTAGGATCTTTACCCAAATATGGTTTTCCATTGCAAAGATATTTCGACTTTGCGTCCACAAGAAGCCAAAATTTTACTCCAAACTTATCTGGCTTTGATGCCATGTACTGAATGAATGGACATCGAGGAGATTTGCATGGAAAGAGTTGTTCATCAATAGTAAGATCAAAGTTTGGTACATACAGTAGCACTTCTGGCAGTTCATTATGAAAGAGTTCCAAATTTCAGAAATTAGACAAAATTTATCTGCCTGTTTTCTTTCTCTGCGGTTGGCAATATTGTCAAATCTCATGTGCTTCATGATCAATTCAAACTTATTCCTACTCATTGTTTTATGAAATATAGGTGGACCCCAGTCTTGATTCCATAATTGTTTCACGGGTGTGTTCTTTGCAACTAAAACACCACGAGCAATTTGGAGGCCTAAAAACTTTTCCAAATCTTCAAGAAGAATGCTGAAACTTGGGTCGTTTAGTTTCCCATGAATTTCAGTGTAGTTTCGAATTGATCGTAACATAGGTTCATCAATAAGCAGTCGAAATGCACTAAGAGGTCTATTTTCTTCAATACCTTGGTATGCATATGGTGTAGAACCACTTTTCTGCTTGAATACATTTTCAGCAGGAGTTCTGCCTCTCTCTCTCTTTCACCCGTAATTTTTGTCCATGAGACACCCGCACGAGAAGGTAAAGTATTGTTCGTGCTACTGAATGGAGCCTCATTTTGAAAAACTAAAGGCTCATCTTCCTCCGTCTCATCAGAATCATTCATTTCTTCGATAGGACGTATTGCCTCCCGCAGTTGATCGACGGCATCGTCTTCTTCATCCATTGAATCATCTGAGGCAAGTTCTTCCTGAAGAAGACGCAGAGCTTCTTCACTCTCAATTCCTTTATTTCTATAACACTGTGCCATTTTATCTGTAAAATGAACAATTATATATATATATCGGCAGACTGAAACAAATGTCACGACAGATCCATAAATCAAGCACTCACCTCCTTTTACGATGCTGGGAAAAGGCACACTGACGTAAAATTTGAGTGGCTTCAGGCCAGTGTTGGGCACTAAAGCGTTAATCCGATAACAGTTAATTAACGAAGTTAACTTTTTTTAACGGACTATTAACGGAAGTTAATTTCCATTTATCGTTATCGGACCAGTTAACTTCCGATAACTCTATATTTAGTCTGTTAAAGTCCGTTAACACGTTAACTGCGAGAAGTCATTCACGGAAGATCACCGTAGTAAAATTATTGGATTATCGTTATCAGAGTTAAAAATTGGGGTTAACGGATTATCGTTATCGAAGTTAACTTTTTGGTTAACGGTGCCCACCACTGCTTCAGGCTGACAAGCAAACTAATACAGTGGTGTCATATCTCAAGTATTTTCTAGAATGTTCAAAACTAAGATCACATCTCAATTATCTTCTAGAATGTTCCAAAGGAATAGGGGAAAGAAACTGAATGAAAGGTCATTTTTGAACGCGTGGTCCTTATAGGTAGTAAGTAACCTACAAAATCTCTTGGAAATAAAACAAAAAAACAAAAATCAAATATGGTATTATAATAATGGCAGAAATTTATGAAAAGTCATAAAAGGTCAGACCGCTACCTTTTCTGTAGTTAATGTATCACACACTTAAAAACTAATAGCGGTTAAAAATGACCGCTTAGTACTTCTAGTGCTAAATGAAGGATTTCCTTCGTCCGTCATATCCAAACCTCGCTGAATAACAAATTAAGCTGAAGTTGTAATCCGGACGTGTTTTGAACTTTGACGTACATTCGGTCGGTATTCGGCGAAAACGCAATGAATGGGTGTTAAAACAGACTAAAGCTGTTTATAGCCTCCCTTCGCGAGGAAGTGATTGAATTGTCCACGAACAGACGAATTCGGATTCGCGGTACAAAGACAAACAGAAAGAAATCTCAATAAGGAAATATTCGGATAAATGAAATCTTTGAAATTTTCTCTGGTGTCTTACTCATTTGTTGTTGTTGTTGTTGTTGTTGTTGTTGAGAGAGAGAGAATATGCAGAAACCGTCCCAAAATTATTCCATTATTCGCTATTAAATGACAATTATCAAAACATGTTTAAAACACTTCAATAAATTATATTTGAATTGGTAAAAAAACAACCAACCCTACTGAAACAACCAAATTTGATCTTATAAATGCAAACAACCCAGCTATAGTGTTTTAACCCATTAGTGCCCATTGGTAGAATTTCCTACCGCCAAAATTGTTTATCCTTATTGCATCATATCAATGACTCATACCGAAGATCACGTAGGAAATTGTATCAATGGGTACTAATGGGTTAATGTGGAAATAAACAAACTTTGATTAATTATTATAATGATCATCATTGATCTTTTTTCAACTTTCAAAATTAGTTTTCATTTTTCAGTTTTCATGAAATGAAGATAAAATGAAGGCCGTTCCTTCGTACTTAATTTATTTATTATATGATAAATAAAGACATTAATACGGTTTAAATGCAATAACCGCACTTAAATAAAATGGAACGGGAAAATGCAATAGAGTAGGAAACTAAGAACGAGTGAGACTCGAGCCCACGTTACCTAATCGCAGAGTCAGACCCATGGACGAAGCGGGCAAATATTTACGCTGTTTGACCATGAATACGGTTATTGCACTTATGATGTATTCACGTGCTTCGTAAGAGGGAGGGAGTTGAATAGAGCATCGTTAAACAGCGTAAATATTGGCCTCGCTTCAACGAACTTTTTTAGGGGAGTTCTGGATGACGTGATCGGTCGGAGCGCTGACTTTCAAACCACGCGACGCGGGTTCGAGTACCATTAGCTCCTAGTTTCCCACTGTATTGATTTTTGCTTTCAAAATAAAAATATACTGATAATGTTTCGGTTCTTTTCTGTGGGCATCATCAAATTACAATAAATAATGTAATAAGAGAAATTAGACATTAACTGGAGTTTGTATAGGCCGATTGAACCTACACACACACACACATAGCCTATATATATATATATATATATATATATATATATATATATATGCACTAAAATCACAGAATAACACGTGATCTTATTAATAAGCAAACAACCACAGGGAAAAGGAATATATCAATATATCACGAAAGCGCTCGGATTTCGTGTTTCCTTTTCCTTTTCCCTGTGGTTGTTTGCTTATATATATATATATATATGCGCCTCGGTGGTATAGTGGTTAGCGTCGCTGACTCCGAATCCATCGGCCCCGGGATCGAGACTCGGTGACGATAGGCGGTGCGCAACAAAACCCAGCTATTCATCCTTCCACACAATAAAAAATTGGTTGGTGGAGATATGGGTACCATGGGTAGCCTAGTGGTTAAGACGCTGGGCTACTGCTGGTGGGGCGTAGTTCGGATTCCACGTTAAACTGTAGCTCCAAGGTGGAGTGACGAGCTTGACCTTCGTCAGAATGAACAATTCATGCGGAAGCAAAACCAAGGTTAACCAAGGTTGTATAAACCTAAAGATTATACAAATTATTGTTATTATTATGAAAGCATTAACTGTCGCAGTCATATATATATATATATATATATTCTCTTGTTACACCCATTGTATGTATCGTACATACAGCAATAAAAAGTTGAAACTGAAATGAGTTATTATTATAAGGTTCAGTCGTAAAAGCAAAAACCACTTATTATTATTATAATAATATCTTGTGAACTATTTTAAATTTTCTCTCTTGAATGTTTATTGAAACGTAATAAAAATCTAATGACGTAAAATTTAATAAAGAATGCAAAACTGGTGCAATAAACACGAAACTAGTTCGCCTTCAAATAGTATATATATACATTGGCGCTCATAAGTATTCGTCCTTATCTTTTGTACCACGCATACGATAGTTAGGAAAAGTTTACCGTTCGTTTCGTTTGGGAAAATTTAACAAATATAAAAATTAGTTCAACTCCAACCTACAGGGTGTTCGAAAAGTCCCGTCACCCCCTACAAAATGTACATATTGTAATACCAATTTTATTTTTGTGTGGTTAATGGAATTTATATGTGATACATTGACATTTTTTTTCCTTTCCAGGTATTAGAGTTGCGTGAACAATGGCAGACCAGTCCACTTACACTCTGGAGGAAAGGATAGTGATGAGCACATGGGCTCATGAAAGGTCTCATACTGGCAAAACGATGCACGATATCCAGAATGATTTCAACACGAGATTCAATAAGGCCGCACACCAAACAAGACGGTATTACGCTGGGAGAAAAAGGTGTTTGAAACTGGCTTCATCAAGGACAGACCACGGTCGGGAAGACCAACAACGCGAGCAAAACAATGTGAAGGTGTGATTGCAACGGTGATTTGTTCACCGAAAAAATCACTTCGGAAACGGTCACAAGAACTTGCAGTCCCCATGTCCACAATGAGAGATCACATGACAAAAGATCTCGGTATAAGCGATACAGACACACAGAAACGATATGAAGCCTCTTGATTAGTAACTGTAATTAGTAACTGTATTTACTATAATTAAAGTAATTATTGTTAGTGACTCGTTTCTTAAATTACACCTACCATATATAAATACAATTAATCACGCAAAAATAAAATTGGTATTACAATATGTACATTTTGTAGGGGGTGACGGTACTTTTCGAACACCCTGTATAATATCAAAGAATTTGAGGAAAATAAAAAAGTTAAAATGCAAAAGTTTTCGTACATTTACTTACAAAATTATCTAATACTTTTTGTGTCCACCTCTAACTTAAATGACTTCAATGATTCGTTTTGGGCATTTTCCTACAAGGTTTCGACATCTTTTAGTAGAAATTTTAGCCCATTCTTTTAAAGAAAATTGTTACATTCGAAGGGTTTCTCTTACGGACACCTTTTTTCAAATCAAACCATAAATTTTCGATTAAATTGAGATCTGGGCTTTGACTGGACCACTCGAAGAAGCCTCAAATTCTTTTGTTGAAGACATTTCATGGTGCTCTTACTGTTATGTTTTGGATCATTCATTATCTTGTTGCAGTACCCAATTGCGGCCCATTCACAACTCCCGAACTTCTAAAGTTTCCGATATTTTTTCGAATTCAAGATTCCATTGATGAAAACAAGCTTTCCTGGACCAGAAGCATCGAAGCATCCCCAAAGAAGCAAACTACTACTTATCATGTTTAACCGCAGGAGGGATGTTTTCACCTTCGAATGCAGTATTTGATTTTCTCCAAGCATACCGTTGCTCGTTGTTTCCGGATAATAAAATTTTGGTCTCGTCTGTCCAGAGAACTTTCTTCCAGAATGCAAATCCATCATTTTGATGATCCTTGGCGTACTTTAAACGAGCTTCTTTGTGTGGTTTTCTTAGCGGAGGTTTTTTTCGTGCAATTCTTTCATGCAGACAGTTCTTTCTCAATGCACGACGTACAGTAGAGGGATGGTCATCGATTTTAGACAGTCTAATGTTTGGCAAATATCACCTACAGTCATCATGGATTCGCAGCAGCCATTCTTTCAATCCGTCTAGCTTTACGTTCTGAAATCTTGTAAGGTTGTCCACACCTTGGTAGAGTTTTGAGTGTTCCAAAGCTTTTCCATTTCTTTATAACAACTGCAGCAACCGTCGTAAGTGGAATTCGAAGTTCTTCTCCTATCTTCCTATAACTCTTTCCAAACTCGCGCGCAGCAATAACAGATCTCTTAAGATCTGTAGGCAACTCTTTACCACGATGACTCATTGCTTACTAATGGTTAGTACAGTTATTCGTCTTCCATGAGGATTCACAGAGAAAATTCTAGAATTCAGAATTGCCAACAGTCTCTAATCAATAAACAGCCAACTACTAATAAAAATTTTAAATTCTTCAAGCCTAAGGTGGATACAAAAAGTATTAAATAATTTTGTAAGTAAATGTACGAAAACTTTTGCATTTAAACTTTTTTTATTTTCTTCAAATTCTCTGATGATTTTATGTTGGCGTTAAATTAATTTTTTTTATGTTAAATTTTTCCAAACGACGGTAACCTTTTCATAACTATCGGATGCACGATATAAAAGATAAGGACGAATATAACTGAAATATTTCTCTGTACGAATACTTATGACCCCATATATATATATATATATATATATATATATATTATATATTATATATATATATATATATATATATACAGGGTGTCCGAGAATTATCTGTACAATTTTTGCTGTTATTAAAAGTCAACCATGAAGTGTAGAAATTCCAGTGTTGTCCCATTTTACAGAGAATCTCATTAAGTTTTTTCTGATACCAAGTTTTGACAAGTTTTTTAGAAATTCCAGTGTGTCCGAACATTATCTGTACAATTTCATCTTTTAATAAAATTCTTGATAAGACACGTAAAATTCTTAAAGAAGATTATTTAGAATCTGTATTTTCAAAAGTTTCTTTTATTAAAGTAACGTTGTTACAAACATTCGATCTGTGCACCATTAGTGATTCGCAAAACATCCAATCGATACTCCAAATGTTGCCATGTACGCTGCAGCATATCCACATCAATTCGCTCAATAGCAGCTGTGATTCTTGCTTTTAAATCATCCATGTCTGTCACCCGCGTACATTTCTAAAAAACTTGTCAAAACGTGGTATCAGAAAAAACTTAATGAGATTCTCTGTAAAATGGGACAACACTGGAATTTCTACACTTCATGGTTGACTTTTAATAACAGCCAAAAATTGTACAGATAATTCTCGGACACCCTGTATATATGTATATATAAAGAAAAAGAAAAATGATTTGAAGCATTTATTCATTTCACATATTTAATTGCGAAATTCATCCCATATATATATATATATATATATATATATATATATATATATATATATATATATATATCTAAGTACAATGCAGCTACGTTCCTATTTCGCCTCACAAAAATAAAAATAAATGTTTTCAACTCGTTTCTAGGCAAAGGAAGACGATTGAGGATCATCCCTTAAAGGTGTTCTCGCCTTTGAAACCAGTTCCATCCTAGACGCTTCGTCTCCAAAACAAACTGATTCGACGTTAAGACGGAAACCAAAAATTCCTTTCACCGAAATACTAAATAAGACCACAAACTTCGCCTATTCTCACCGATATATATATATATATATATACACGTTGTGGTCAGTGTCATAACACTGCTTACCGTCTATCAGCGAAGTTAAGCGACATTGGGTCTGGGTCGCAGTTGGATGGAAGACCGTAACAAAAAATTGTAAAATTTTCTTTATTTTATAAATTAAAAAAAAATTGCTACTCTACGTCCAGATTATGTAGCGACCCTCGGTTCGGATCATACGTAAAGCTGTAGGTTCCCTCCGTCCCTAACAACCCTAACATTAAAGTATTAATTCTAGAAGATTTTCCTCGATTCGACACCATCCATCCGCCTTCAGACGAAAGCTCACTTCAAGCGTATGAAAACGCTGTTTCTAAGGCAAGAAAAGATAAAATATATATGCTCATAATTCTTTCTAAAGCTCCGCACAAACCTTATAAAAGGGGAAAAAAAACGCGTTTGGATTTTTCTTTCCCCTCAACACTAAATGATGGAACAAGTTTATTTCATTGAACAACAATTTTGTCAAATTATTTATTCAGTGTCCCCGTTTTTGAATTTCAGGGTCTTTTAAACTAATTTTTAGATTGCGCGACCGTCTTTTTATCCATATAATCTCTCTCTCTCTCTCTCTCTCTCTCTCTCTCTCTCTCTCTCTCTCTCTCTCTCTCTCTCTCTCTCTCTCTCTCTCTCTCTCTCTTAGACGCTTTAATTCTTCACAGGGCAATTTGCAGCTGCACGGGACCAAAGAGTCTCTAAAAGGGAAGCAGAGCTGAAACTAATCTCTGAGGGAGAGATCCTAATGCCAATTATCATCACACACACCAAATTCCATTTACAAAACAATTAAAAATTAAATCCACTAACTTTCTATGCATAACTCCCAATTTCTCTTTATCTCATATATATATATATATATATATATATATATGACCGCCCCTTTAGCCTTTCAAGAAACGCATGTGAATTACTGAAAATTAGTTTTAACTTCAGACGGCTGGGAACACGTGTCGCACTTTGCTGGTGAGGGAGAGAACTGCTCCTTTCAACTCTTCTTCCCACAAAGAAAGACAAACAAACGTGACATCCGGAATCGTTCTCAGCGGGTGTCGACACTTATTTCCTGTATTATTTAGTTCTAATGATGGTACTGTACTTCTTCAGAGTGGAGGCTGTTCTTTGTCCACTCTCTGTTATGGGTGCTGCATCATTTTCCTTCTCGCTACCGGGATGTTGTTGAATATACAGTAGGTTGTAACGTTGCACGAGGGATTCACTTATTGTGTTTTTCATACGTACATTCTAAACGGAATGAAACCACACTGAGAAATGGATTTATTAGAAGCGCAACCTTTCCGACTATTCTAAAGTGTTCATCACTCGTACCCGACGATAACTTTAAAATAAGCCAAGTTCGCGCTTCTAATAAGAAATGCACTTCTTACTTGTGGTTTTATTTCCTTAATTTAACTTCTCGTAATTGGCAATATTCGCGTTGCATCCTAAAGTATTTCTGTTCTTTCGAACGACTCTGATCTTAATACTAAATATTCTTCCGCATTGTTGTAAATGTCTTCGTATATCGTTTCGCAATGATTAACGTCCTCTCATTCATATGAAGCCCCAAACACTGATCAACACCTTCAATTTAACTATTATCAAAGTTTAGCATTTTAGTTTAATTTATATTATAGTTCTCGCGCATCCCCTGAACTTTCATCCTTCCCAATACAGCTACTCCTATAAGTCCTTTACCTCTCGCCTTACTTTTATTTCCAATTCAATTACTGAACACTGATACAAGTTTTTTTTTTCTTTTTGAGATCCGAAATTTAGCGACGTCAAATTGCGTATTGTCGTTTTTTATATTAATGTTAGAACAATGATATACATTGTCAAGGTGTTTTTGAGTTTTATTTATCATGGTGACATCATGGCTAAAGGTTATTCATCCCTTTCTTGAAGACTCTGGACACAATAGTCTTTAATTCTCCTGTATTATTTATAAGTTAATGCGATGAATAGAAAGGCTGTAAATATTTGTTCCATATCTACGGCAATCGCATTCACCAGTATTTTGTTTAGTTAAAATGTTATAAAAATAGGGTCGCTTTTAAAGAACGATTTCGCCAAGTCGATGCGTTTTACGTGGTAAGATGCACTCTTTTGTCAGAGTATATATACAGTATAATACCACATTCACTGTGAGAGGCAAGATCAATTCAGTTTACGTTGATCATTATTAGCCCGTTTATAACAGGCTCTCCCTCTCTCTCTCTCTCTCTCTCTCTCTCTCTCTCTCTCTCTCTCTCTCTCTCTCTCTCTCTCTCTCTCTCTCTCTCTCTCTCTCTGCTAATTAGCAGCGACCTTAAGTTTACGAAACAGTGTGTAGAGGTGGAAAAGAAAGCCCAGAAACTATTGGGTTATATCAGGAGGCAATTTCAGTTTCGGAACAAGGAGATTGTGCTCTCACTGTACAATTCCCTTGTTCGGCCGCACCTGGAGTATGCTGTGCAGTTCTGGTCGCCCACCCTCAGGAAAGATATTGTGAGGCTGGAGCGAGTGCAGGCGAGGGCCACAAAGTTAATCCCTTCCGTTAGGCATATGGGCTACAATCGACGGTTACGCGCCCTGAACTTGTTTTCGCTTGAAACTCGGAGGCTGCGCGGTCAACTGATCGAGGTTTTCAAGCTCTTACGCGGGTTCAACGATGTCGATTTTACAAGTATGTTTAGTTTAAATGATAACCCAACTCGCAACAATGGTTGGAAGTTGGATTTGAAACGGTTTAGGACTAGTGTGTGTGGGAATTACTTTACGTATAAGATCTGTGACACATGGAACAGGTTACCCTCGGAAGTTGTGAACAGTTCCTCTGTGGATCAGTTCAAGAAAAGGGTAGACGAAATCTTGCACACTATTTGAGTGTGTAAAGACATTTAGGACCTCAGTCTGCGGAAATTTCTTTTCCTATAAAATAGTTAATATCTGGAACCAACTTCCCTCAGAGGTTGTTTCCAGTCAAAGTGTAAATCTGTTTAAAAAAAAGGCTAGACAAAGTACTGAACACACTCATAGTTTAAGATTAAAACCTCAGAAAACTCTGCAGGAGTTCGCTTGCTCGGTGTCTCTGTGAGCAAGCTAAATATAGAGCTATTTATATATTCTCCACTTTCCTGTAAAATTTCCTTGGCTACTTTTCCAGGGTCAAGGTATTTTCTTCAACCTTTTTCCGTACCTGCCTCTGGCAGGGAGGGGGCGGAGGGTGGGGAGAGAGCCTTCTACTTTTCTATCCAGTTTTCTACTACTGCTAGGATAGTTGAAAGAAAAATAAACTTTCACAAAATTTTCCCTGGCACCCGTTGCCATTGGTACCTCCTCGGTATGGGCCGCAAGGCCTTTTGAGGTACTTCTTTTCCTTGTAACTCTCTCTCTCTCTCTCTCTCTCTCTCTCTCTCTCTCTCTCTCTCTCTCTCTCTCTCTCATATGCAAAAGTTTCACTACATTTAACGAAATACTCGATCGGTGTACGAATGTGACCCAAATGTGAAATGTACTTTCATTTTGCCAAAAGCTCTTCCTTATCCATTATATTATCGGATGTGAAAATAAATATTGGTTAGATACGTATCTCGCCTCCCATTTCTTGTTAAAAGAAAAAGTAGTCTCGTTGTCTTCAGATTCATGTTTTCTCTCGAAAGATTCGACATTTCTTTGATGGGTTTTTACGTGAGAGTTCCTAAACTACAGCCGAACCAAATCGTCGAGACACTAACAAATTTTTCTCGAAACAAAAATTTTTGGTCGAAAATGTTTGTCTTTACCAACAAAATCAACGAAACAAAAATTTCTAACCAAACCAAGCTTAATTTAACCTAAGTTCATTCAACTTAATCTAACCTTTATTTTAGAAGCTACAACTATCAGAAACTCGAACAAAATTTTTAGCGACACCATCTCGAAGCTTTTTCTTATCTACTTCCTGAGCGAGGTTAAGCGACGCCGAGTCTGTTCAGTAATTCAATGGGTGACCGTCCACCGCGTTCAGATGATGCAGCGACTCATTACTAGGTCAGATTCTACGTAAAGCTGTAGGTCCCTGTCACATGAATGACCTTTGCTAAAACATTATTATTTACTATACAGTGTCATTAATAATATTACAAGTTCAACAATTATTATTAATAGCGTTACAAAGACATGGTTTACATGCCAGTATTCATCATATATATTTTTTCTCACTCCCATATATTATATATATACATTCAACTGCAAAGAACACGCAGTATAAATAACGTAAAGAACGACGCTTGTATAGGAGATATTCCGCGCAAGACGAGAAAGAGAAAACGGAACAAATGAAAAAATGAAGTACCACCTGGGAATCGAACCCGGGATCTTCCGATTGCCGGTCAGACGCGATACCATTACACCATGGACTCCACGAGTCCATGGTGTAATGGTATCACGTCTGACCGGCAATCGGAAGATCCCGGGTTCGATTCCCAGGTGGTACTTCATTTTTTCATTTGTTCCGTTTTCTCTTTCTCGTCTTGCGCGGAATATCTCCTATACAAGCGTCGTTCTTTACGATATATATATATATATATGATGAATAAAACCACGAAGGAAAGGAAAAACAGAGTGGTGCTTTCTTTTCCTTCGTGCTTTTATTCATCATAAATATTTTTCACGTGTTACTTTCGTTCTTGCGCATATATATATACATACTACAATGAAACCTGAAAAGCGAGCCCATTTAATCTTGGCTGCTGTTCTGAGTGTGGTTGCATCAGTGACGTAATACGGAAGCTGTATAAAATGAATTACGTTTTCTTAATTTAATAGGAAGAGAAAGGAGGGAACGGCAGCACCATGCAACATGATTGATATCAATCCCACAAAATAAAACGGCTTAAAGTTTTTTCTCTCACTCTCTATCACACACACACACACATATATATATACTCACTGGAAAGAAGAAGAGAGAGGTACATCATAATCTACATATGGAAAATGATCGAAAAACTGGTACCAAACCTAAAACTAAACCCAATTACCATTCAAACAACACTGGAAAATAGGAAAGGCAGAATGTGTAGTGTTCCCAAATTAAAAGCACGACAAGGGACCTCCTCAACCCTGAAGGAAAATAGCTTGGTTGTCAGGGGGCCAAGACTTTTCAACCAGCTTCCTAAGGACCTCAGAAACGTAACGGGGGTCAAAGTTGAAGTCTTCAAGAAAAGACTGGATGCCTGGCTCAGGACAGTACCAGATGAGCCGGGCGTGCCTGGCTATGTACGGTGGAGAGCGCAAGAAAGTAACTCGCTCCTCCACCAGGCCAGACCTAGAGGCGGGGCCACCAGCTTGACCTCCGTGTGAAGAGAGACCAACACACGAAACAACATAAGGTTCATAAGGTAAGGTAATGCAAACCCACAAGGAAAAAGAAAAATTATTTCAAGGCTTTTCGTGTATTCAGAAGTACGCCTCGTCAGGGAATGAAGGGAGAAGGCGAGATGACAAAAATATATACCTATGTACAGCGGGACAGAAAAATAAAAAGATTAGCATATGATTAACAAGAGTTAATTAGAGGCAAAAGGAATTTTAACAAGCTATTGTCAATTTTATACATTCCCGCACTGTTATTGAAATTATTTTTAAAAATGGATAAATGCACATTCTACAATATTCCTTTCAATTATATCTCTATTTTTAACGAGCGCTTTAGAACTATCCCATTTGATATTATGATCCTATATACTATTGAACTAAAATGTGTCCGTGTGTGTGTGTGTGTGTCCGCTTTCTTCGGAACCGTGCACAAGCTACCCGCCCGGGGATAGTGAGGGAGGGGGTGGGGTAATGGGGAGTGGGGGTGGGGGGCTAATTGGGGTAATGGCGTTTTTTTAACTTTTGTCGCTTAGCCACTTCTTCCCGGAGGGCCAAGTTGTACAACGGTCGCGAGCAAAAGCGAGCTACCGCTTGTTACATCTATACATATGGTTAAACAATGCATTAGAATTATTTGTTGGTCTACACGCATATTTATGCTGTTTTACCCTAATGTCTAACGTTTTATCCGTTTGGCCTATATATACCAAGTTACATTGCGTACATCCATCGAATACACACAGCCAACCACATTATCCAAGCTATTCTTTATTAGGTATGATTTAACAATATTATTATACTTAAATACTACGTTGATACTAATTGCTCTAAGTAAAGTCGGAAGATATTGAAAATTAACGTGGTAAGGTAGGCTAAGGATATTTTTACGCTCAAATTCCTTTACAGTTACACTATTATAATACCTATTCTTGGCTTTCCTAGAAACGAAATAGGCTAACATAATTTAGTACCAATATTGATGATATTGCATAACTCGGAATCTAAAAATTCAGGTGACAGCTCTCGATGCCCTAAGAAACATAGCAGAGAAAATAGAAGATTTAATCGAGGGATGATGGTCTGAATAAAAATGCACACAAGAATTATTATTAGTAGGCTTACAAAAACTTCAAATTTGAACTGATTCAAGCATCTCCGAATATTCAGATCCAGAAAAGATAGGCTTCCATCCATATTTTTGTCATCTCGTCTTCTCCCTTCATTCCCTGACGAGGTGTACTTCTGAATACACGAAAGGCCTTGGAATCATAAATTGTGAAATTCATCCCATATATATACACAGTGTGTTCAAGAAGAAACTATGCACTGAATTAGAATCTGTATTACATTTATTACAGCCTACGAGTACTATATGGTAACTCGTAGTGTAATAATGAACCACTAAGAATGATAGTTGTCAGTGGGACAAACTGATTGTTGAAAGTGACTTCGCCTCGCCTCCAAACAGCGATGAACATTCTGGTCCATGTTGTGAAGCAACCACTGTACTTTTTCCAATTTTAAGTTATTTATGTAACACGAGAAGCCTATTTCTAATTCGTCTGGAACTTACTCTAACTCCCGTGTAATTATATATATACGAGGACCACTCAATATATTTTGCCCCACCTTTTTTTTTTCTTTCCAAGTTTCGTCGTAAGTTCCTGAAATTTTGTACACAAGTAGTTACCTACCTTTTTTACAAGTTTTTATTTTTCCACATAGTCTCCATCCTTTACTACGGCTTTCCTCCACCTCGAAACAAGGGCCTTTATTCCTTGCTGGTAAGTAAAAGTCCGCTGGGTTCTGCTGGCGCCACCTCTTAACCTCCTCAACAACTTCCTCGTCACTTTTAAACTTTCTTCCACGAATAGCATCCTTCATTGGCCCAAACAAATGGAAGTCTGAAGGTTCCAGATCCGGGCTGTATGGAGGGTAGGGTAACACAGTCAAGCGCATTTTTGTGATGGCCTCTCTTGTTTGCAAACTGTTGTATGGTCTTGCGTTATCGTGCAAAAGAAGGACGTCTTTCAGTTTTTCTCGGTCGAACTCGCTTTAAACATCCATGGAGTCTCTGGAGGGTAGCAATATATCCCTCCGAGTTGATTGTTTGTCCTTTCTTCATAATGTCCATCAGAATCAGCCCTTTCATGTCCCAGAAGATGGTGGCCATAACCTTTCCTGCAAAGGGTGCCATTTTGAACTTTTTCTTGCGTGGGGAGTCTGCGTGATGCCACACCATGGATTGGCGTTTTGTTTCAGGTTCAAAGTGGTGTACCCAAGTCTCATCCCCAGTCACAATTCGTGAAAGGAAGTCATCCCCTTTGTCTCGTATCGAACCAACGACTTAAAGAAATTTCTTTTCGTTGGGCTTTGTGAGTATCACAGTTGCTGAATTATCGTATTCACATTTCCTTCACTAATTCCTAGCTCCAGTGATAGCTACTCGTATGAGACGCGCCGATTTGATCGAATGATGCTGTTAGCACGTTGCACAATGTGAGATGTCACAGCCGATGCCGGGCGACCTCTGCGTGGCTCATCATCGAGGCTGGCTCTCCCCCTCTCCGATGATCTCACACGTTTAGACCAGCGTCCAACTGTGCTTCGATCAACAACAGCATCTCTGTAAACGTTTTGTAGACGTTTGTGAATATTTCCAACTGTTTCTTTCTCTGCAGTTAAGAACTCGACAACAGCTCTCTTTTTACGACGCACATCACTGTCAGACGCCATTTTCGAAACTGCGTTAACCATCGGCTCTATACATGGGCGTTTAAAAGCGGTTTTATACAAGGAGGGGGAGATTCAAACTGAAAAATCCGGTTATGTGAAGCGCAGAAAGTTCAAACTTACGGCCCAAAAGACATTTCAGCCCCATGGCCTATTATTTAGCTAAGAAAAAAGGGTGAGGCAAAATATATTGAGTGCCCCTAGTGTCTTGTCACTCCAGTAAAAATACTAACTGATTTTCGTTTTTCTTTTAGACCCATTTGAAAGGTATGGTAGCAGCAACCATATGATTGAAAAACGCATATTGGCTAGTACCTGGGCCCATGAGCGACCACGTAATGGCAAAACCACTGAAAATATTCGTGCAGACTTGTAGGACTGATTCAATCATGCAGCTCCTCCAAAAGAGAACTTTGTTGAGATGGGAAAAGAAACTGTTTGCAATAGGAACTGTAAAAGATAAACCAAGAACTGGCAAGTCATCAACCAGGCAACAACAGTGTGCATTAGTTGAGCAATCTGTGTCAAGATCACCAAAAAACCAATCCGTAAGCGATCATCAGAGCTTGGAATACCAGGATCAACATTACACAAGCACATCAAAGTCGACTTAAAGCTGCATCCATATCTACCACGATACGTTCAAGAGCTGAGTGACACTGATTTGGATCACAGACGAAATGCGTGCGATGCGAGGAACTGCTTCAGATATTTGACACAATACCGAAACGGGGAAAGTTATTTTTAGTAATGAGTGTGCCATATACCGGAGTGCTCGATCCCGCAATGTTGTGTTTTGGTTCAAGGAAAACCCACATTTCGTGGAGGAATTGGAACACAAGCCACCTCATGTTATGATATGGGCTGGTAGGAATAGAAAACGTCTCTTCGGCCCATATTTTTTTGATGGTTCTATTAATCAACAAATTTATCTGGAGATGTTGCAAACGTGGTAATGCCACAACTAATTAACTTGGGTATAGCAGTTGAGGTCTGGTTTCAGCAGGATGGAGCCCCACCGAACTATTCCTTGTCATTATGGGAATATTTGAACGAAGCCTTTCCGGGTCAGTGGATAGGGCGTGGATCCACCATGTTGCCTGCTCCAATGTCTTATGAGGTTTCAACAAGGAATACGTGGCCTAGAGACGATATAACACCAATGATGGGCTTAAAGATGCTGTCAGGGATGCATTTCATCTTGTAACCCTTCAGATACTTCGGAAAATCACATGTGGAAATCACATGGGGTTAAATCAGGTGATCTGCTAGCCACTCGATGGGACCTCGCCGCCCAAGCTATCTTCCTTCAACGTTGGTATCCAGAATCTCACGGGCAGCTGCAGAGTAATGTGGCAGCGCTCCATCATGTTGATAAGGCCAATTTCTGCCAACGCCATTAGTGAACTGTGGTGGCAAAACTTTCTCTCAATACCTCGCAATAGCAATTTCCATCCATCGTATCTCTCGATATGTCAAAGGAAATGAGTCCTGAATAATCAATGCACGCCCAAACTGTTAGTGTAGCCGTTTTAACGGATTCACCCAATCGTATCAGGTCATCCCATAAGTAATGTCGTTTTTTACGATAGATTAAGTTTAAACTAGTCCTACTCGGTTTAAGCATAAATTTTCCGAAGTTTGTATCTAAGAGGAGATCTATCGTGTTTCGCTACATACTTTACAGATCTTGACCAGTGAAGACGTGTGTTTTGCTTTATGTAAACCCCTCATAAACATGGCGGTATCAGAAGAGCATATCAGGCATATAATGCTTTACGAGTTCAAAAAAGGGAATAGTGCTACTGAAGCAACGCGAAACATTCAGGACGTTTATGGCAAGATATTCTGCATGTGAGGAAATGTCAAAGATGGTTTCAAAAGTTTAGGAATGGTGACTGCTGTTTGACAGATGCAGCACGCTCTGGACGCCCTGCTGAGTTTGATGATGACCTGCTGTTAGCCGCACTTGAAGAAGACTGCTCAACAACTGTCGAAGAATTGGCCCAGAAACTCAATTCATCCCTGTCCACCATCCATCGACACTTGCAACAACTCGGGAAAGTGCCTAAGTTAGGAAAATGGGTGCCACATGAATTGTCGGTCGACAATCTGAGGGTGCAGGTAAACATTAGCACAGCTCTTCTTTCCCGTGAACTCCAAGATCCGTTTTTGCACCGTTTAGTGACTGGTGATGAAAAGTGGATACTGTACCAGAATGTTAAGCGCCGTCGACAGTGGGTTTGTGCCGGAGAACCAGCGACACCACAGCCAAAACCAAATCTTCACCCTCGGAAGGTGTTGCTTAGTGTTTGGTGGGATAAAGGTGGTGTAATACACTTTGAAACCTTACCACACAACCAAACAATCACCGCTCAAGTCTACTGTCAACAACTGGATCGATTGAGCACTGCACTAAAAGAAAAGAGACCTTCTTTGGTTAATCGGAAAGGAATCGTGTTCCACCACGACAACGCACGTCCTCATACCGCTCGGATCACTTTTGCAAAAATTGAGGAGCTTGGGTGGGAAAAACTTCCACATTCTCCATATTCTCCAGACCTTGCGCCTTCAGATTATCATCTCTTCAGGAGTCTGCAAAACTATCTTGACGAGAAACAGTATACTTTTTTATATGACCTGCACACCAGTCTTTGTAAGTTTTTTGCCTCAAAACCACCTGAATTTTATAAACATGGCATTGAAAAGCTTGTAGGACGTTGGCAGAGTGTTATTGATTCCGATGGAAAATATATACTGGATTAAAAAGTTTAAGTTGAGTTTTTTTTTGTCCTTCAAATTCCGATCTAAAAAACAATATTACTTATGGGATGACCTGATATTTTGGGATTTTTTTCGCCTAGTAGTGAACGTTGTGTTTGTTTTCGTTACTAGCTAAACCGAACACACATTTATCTGAAAATTTGACCTTTCGAAGGAAATGTGGAGCACTGTTGGATTTTTGTTTCATTGTTTCAGCAAACTGCAGCCGTTATCAGAATTATCGTCGTATATGAGCTGAGAGTAAATGGGTATGTAATCATGGTACCCCCTGTGATTTCAATAGTTTTGCTACTGAAAATTTGGAAATACCCAATTCCTCTGCGACTTTTCTCGCTGAAGTTGTTGTATCGACTTGAAAACTGGCGAGAGCATTTTCTTTGTTGTTGTCTCCTGTCGCCGTTACTGGCCTTCCGCTTCTTGGACGATCTTTTACCAGGCTCCATGTTTCCAAAAGTTTGAGCTTCCAGTGTCGAAGAGTGTCCGTTTGTCCGTTTTCTCAATGTATCAGTTGCTTGGAGACACTAGCACTAGTGGTTGCATTTGGTGGTGTTTTATTATATTTTTCTTGAAATAAACGAAAATTTTCTTCCCAATTATTATAAGAAATAGCCCACGATACAAGATACACTTTTTCTTCATTGCTGTATTCCATCCTTACTGACATGGCGGTGACTGGGGCTAGGCCTAGGGCCTTCCTGTTCTAGCCTAGGGTCATTCCTGGACTTGTATAGTTGCTTTCAAAAGTATCCCCATACACTACAGTGATATCATTGGAATTTATTTATTATTAACAAATAAAGTATTTGTATGTATAAAATCCTTAAAGACTTTTCTCCCACCCTGTATATACATAATCATTGTGTATTTATTGAGGTAATTTTAATTTAATTTAATTTAATTTTAATGATTTTAGTTCCTTTTGTATTGATGTAATTTTAATTATTTATTCTTATTTTTGTTTTAAGGTTTATAATTCACTGATGATGACAAAAAATTTGTCGAAACGTCTGAAGTACAAAAAATAAACGAAAATGTTTGCTGTTGTGTTGGTCCTTCTTTTCATCTGTAAGCTCCGTTTCGGATCTTTTAAACTATTTCCTCCCCAACTTCAGAGGGGGGGGGGGGGGGACATAGTTTAAAAGGTCAATATTAGGGGGTAAGAAGTCAATAGCTTTGATATATATATATATATATATATCGGTGGTGTAGTGGTTAGCGTCGCTGACTACGAATCCATCGGCCCCGGGATCGAGACCCGGTGACGGCAGCCGGCGCGCAGCAAAACCCAGCTGTTCATCCTTCCACACAATAAAGAAAATGGTTGGTAGATAAATGAGTACCCTGGGTGGCCTAGTGGTTAAGACGTTGGGCTGCTGCTGGTCGGGCGTGGTTCGGATTCCACGTTAAACTGTAGGTCTAAGGTGGAGTGAAAAGCTTGACCTCCGTCAGAATGAACAATTCGGGCGGAAGCTAACCAAAGGTGTGTATACACGGATCTTCTCAATTTCATTCACTGTTGATTTTTAATAAAGATATATTTTTTTAGGTAATTTTACGCGCAGAATTCGATTTTGGCCTTTTTCAAATGCGGAAATTAACTAAAACTAAGATATATATGCACTAAAAACTAAAATAGAAAGTAAATTATACCCACCTATAGCCTAATACGATATCTTGTTTCGAAAGTATACAATATCCTTTCCATAAGCTGCTGCTAGCCGCCTGCTAGGTTAGGGCTCATTTACGTTAAGCAGTTAATATATCGGTTGACTACAGTAAAGATGTATGAAGAACTTAATTTAATAAAGTTGCCTAATAGATTGCAAACAGAATTGACAGATGAAGATGCAGTACATTTTTTACGGGAGTGAAACATAATACCAAAAGAAAAGGAATGTCGTAGAAAACATAAAATGGTGATCTAAATCGTACATAATAATAATGGAGGTGCCAAAAAAGTGGTTGTAATAAAACAGTTTCGGTACGCAATGGAACATGGTTCGAAGACACCCATATTCCATTATCCAAGATTATTAGTTTATTTATTGGTGGGCAAAAGAATAGACCGACATAAAATTTTGTGATCATGCACTCGGAATTAAAACCGACGCAGTAATAGACTATAACAACTATTTGAAAGAGGTGAGTTGCATTATCTTAACCTAACCTAACCTAAATTAATCTAACCTAATATGCATCTTTTCAAGTTTTTGCTAATACACTATTGAAAACCCCCGTGAAAGACGATGTTAAACGACATTTCAAACTTTTCTTTAACTGCTAGACTAGCCGGATATGTATAGTTTACTTTCTATTTAAGTTAGGTTACGGTTTATATATCTTAGTTTTGGTTAATAGCTGCATTTAAGAAAGACCAAAATTGAATTCTGAACATAAAATTACCTAAAAAAATATAATTTTTTTTTATTAAAAATCAGCAGTGAATGAAACCGAGAAGACTAATATATATATATATATATATATATTTTTTTTAAATCGTCAAATTCCTCCTACGTTTTCGTCGGTAGTCATTAAAGTTACATTAGCTCCTACTTGTGATGTCTTTTATTTTTCAAATTTTTAATCACTTACACTGGCGTTAAGGTGGGGAGGGGTTCCATTAAAAAGTTTAGAGAATGCGCTCTTTTATCGTATATAATGAAGATTTTTTTTCGAATTTCACTCACGTTAGAATTTTAATTAAAAAACTCGAAATCAAATTATGGATCACCCGAAGATCAGGGCCCCTATGTATTCTTGTTTTTTGCTTTACAGTACCAAATATAATAATAAATTAAATTGAATGCCCGGTTAGGTCAACTGTACGCCCTTGAGGATTGGTTAAGTCGTGATATTTTCGTTAGTTTTAACGAAGATATCACTTGATAATTGAGGCTGGGGTCCCTGATCTTCGGGTGATTCCAATTATTATTATTACTACTTCACGCTACCTCAGGACTTTACACACCCACTTTTTTTGTTTTGTTTTAGGTTAGGTTAACCTGTTAATCCGACCTAAATTGAACCCCAAAGAATCTACAACAAAATAGTAGCTATTTTCCCTGTAGGAGATAAGTGGTACAAAGATCACCGCATTTCTAGCTTAATACTTAACTTGAATACGAGACAGTACAAATAAATCACAACAAATTACTAAAAATTTACAGTGACAGACCCGTACTCATTTCTTAGGGTGACCTCCTCGAACATGGATGATGGCTTCGCATCTCGAAGGCAGTGAATCAACGAATCAACCCTAGTTTTTTACCCTTTCAATAGGAATTACTCGTCATTTTAAATGGAGAATGCGCCGGAGGTCCTACACATTAGTTGGTTTTACTTTTGATACCATTTTTTTTTAGCCGTTTCCGAAACTTTGAGGCGAAAACTTCAGCACTTGAACTCTCTCTAAGTCTGTTTTTGATTCTCCAAATATGCCTTGTTGAGTATTTCTTCAAAAGAAGATCAGACGCCTGGCTCAGAACAATCCCCGATGAGCCGGGCGTACCTGGCTATGTGAGGTGGAAAGTACGAGAAACGAACTCTCTACTTCACCAAGTCAATTCGAAAGGAGGGGTGACGAGCTTTGACTTTCGTGAAATGAGGAATCATCGCGAAACATTTGAAAGGTTGAAAGGTACTGTATACGTTTTGGTTTGTTGTCCTGCTGGAAAGTGAATCCCCTCTCAATTAAACAAACTGCATTCGGCGGTGTATGATAAACCAAAATTCTTTAATAAGATCGTTACTATTTATAAATGTCAGGAATACAAAGGAATTTCACTTCGTTGCATAATGGAATGTGACCCTCTATTATTAAGAAATAAACTCCGTCTCGCGTCTTTAGACATAATAATTATTTCGTTACCTCATCTTTTCATGGAGTGTTACGCTTCAAAAGGTATAATAATAATAATAATAATAATAATAATAATAATAATGAGTTGTTCGTTACCCAACTAATGTATCATTGACATCTTTGCTTTCATCAGTTACGACCCCAATTCCTTTCCATACGACGACTGACCTCGAAACAAAGAAATAATTGGATTATCTCAAACCAAAACAAACATTAACTTTTAAAGAATTTTTTTTGGATCACCCGAAAATCAGGGCCGCCAGCCTTCTTTAGTTAGCTTTTATAGGCTACCTAACGAAAATATCACGCCCTAACCTAACCAATCGTCAAGGGCGTACAGTTGACCTAACGACTGGTTAGGTTAGGTCGTGATATTTTCGTTAGTTAGCCTTATAAGGTTAACTAAAGAAAGCTGGGGGCCCTGATCTTCAGGTGATCCTTTTTTTTTTCTTCAGAATCGAATCTCATC
The DNA here is from genome assembly GCA_023014485.1 of Bathynomus jamesi. Taxonomy (NCBI): domain Eukaryota; kingdom Metazoa; phylum Arthropoda; class Malacostraca; order Isopoda; family Cirolanidae; genus Bathynomus; species Bathynomus jamesi. Next base: position 185,283 of record JAJOZX010001813.1, read on the forward strand.
AACTAACTGTTACATATCAAAAGGAAATTAACTTAAGTGTGAACGTGTGAGTAATCTTGAGTAAAGTTTTTTTTATTCTTCTTATCCCAAACATTGAATTTAAAGTTAAGTTAAAAATTAATCATTCCTTCTACTCACTTATAAACATCTTTTCCCCACCTAAAAATTGCCCTTAATGAAAGGTTTCCCGCACCTGATTTCCTTAAACGCTCCTTCTTGTCATTCGTATGACATTGGTATGACTTCTGAAGTATTATTTCATCATAGTCATTATGCCCATTACATTCATTATTTTTTTAAATACCTTTCAAGGTCGTACCTTCAAATCTTGTAGCTTTATATAATTAAATTGTAATTATAAACTATACAGAAGAGCGTAAATTAAAAATATACTGTAACGTACATTTACGTAACTTTGTCTACAGAAACGCAATGACCCTTATAAGGTTCTTAAAAATTTAGAACTCGCTTTCTCTCGTTTCGTTCTTGTGTGTTTTGGAAAACTACTTTTTTTTTTAGTATTTTTTTTTAGTATACCTTCCATACCCTATGGTACAAATTCAACCTTCGATTTAATTATATTTTTTTTTATTCTCAGGGTTTCAATAGTCAGATGAAGATGTTTTATTATTACAAGGATCATAAGTTACGACAAAATCAGTAAAGTGCCAGGGCCAGTAGTGGCTTAAGATTTAAGTATGCATTATCACGTTAAGCACATGATGAAATTTTCCACGAATTGAAATGCAACTATGTGACTCACTGTTTGAACCTTGGAACAATTTGCAATATTATTTTTAATTTTCTATACAAAGTCAGACAGATAGTATAGACTTGCCATTACGTTCGAATTCAGAATGATCGCTGCAACACTACTTCTTTTCTCAAAATTTTCACCAAATAACAAATTGAATTTATTTGGCACTTTCCCGGTTCTAAATTCCTCTCCGAATGCCGTTTGGAACTCCTTATGCTCACGCATCATGTAATGAAAATGCGTGTGTGGAGAAAGCACGTTCACTGTGGTCTATGTTATACGAAACCGGTTTACCACGTTATTCTCATTTTGTATATAAAGTTGAAAATAATATCGTACATTGTCCTGAACTTTAGACAGTGAGTCATACGTGATTGGAGAGTGATTAATGGTAAATTTAACCAAGATAAGTTCACTGCGTCGAACGTTTCGGTATCTTCATAATGGGTCGCGCTATAAGGCGAAATAAGCAAAGGGACGCGCGAGGGCGGAGCAACCACTTTTTTGGCACACGAGAAGAACAAACTCATTCGAACGCCACTCGCCACACTCTAACGGACTCGAACGCGACCAAAAGAACGCCATAATAGATTTTAGTCTCCCTATGGGAAAACGGATTGAACTAAAATAAAAAAAATCATAAATAGATGTTCAAAGGCATTAGGAGTGAACGAGACAACTGACCCAAAAGGATTAAAATTATTAAAACAATACACTCAAAAACTATAAACTTAATTCAAACAAAAAATTGGGTTTGGAGTTTAGACAAACAAAGTACCATGTTCAAAATTATGAGACTGAGTTTTGTTAAAACTGAACTTCAAATAAAGCGTTACTCGATGATAAATTTTGTTTAGTTTAAACACGAATAAGTATATTTACAATATTTTCTTGGAATTAATATTTTTCTAAATTTTTACCTAAAGTGAAGCCCAATTCTAAGTAAAAATAAACTTCAGCGTTTTTTAATCTAAACCAAATTTATTGTGAAGTAACTTCACTTATTCAGCTCATTTTTAACAAAACTTTTTGTCTCATAATTTTGACCACGGTTAAACTTTCTTTTTAGAACTTATTTCGGGTTTAGACTTTCTTAAATTAAAGAAAGATTTTGGAGATATCCATACGGATAGGTGTACACGAGTGGCACATTCAAGAGCAACTTTCTCCTCCGAGGTCAACCTTACAGCTGCGCTCCACCTCAATGCGTGGCAATATAGAAACTCGCGCGAAACAAACTTAATGCATAATATACCACGTATATGGTATATAAATTCTCGGTTAAGTACGTCAACTATTTGACCCATAAAGAGAATAGAAAACGATCCATCCGAGCGCTTTCGAATTTATTTCATCTCCTCTTATGGAAAAGAAGAAGAGTTACGATAAACTGGAAAATGCTCGGAACGATTGTTTCTAGTTCCTTCGTGAGTTTATATATGGCGTACTCGTATTTTAATCGTATTAAAACCCAATTATGGAAATATGCGTATTTAATTAAACCTGATTCATAACAAAAGTGAATGCTTTGAAAGTTCCTCATTCACTACTTTTTAATAATTCTATTTTTATTTTTAACAAGATAACTTAATAATAGATCCAATCACGTGTACTGTATCAAAAGTTAACATTTCTTTAATGCCTAGGAACATAAACACAAACACACACGCTATTATTATTATTACTAGTACAGTTCTCGCCGCTTCGCTGACGGTTAGACAGGCTAAACTACAAAAAAAGAACCCAGCCGTGAAAATTTTGAGCTTCACATTGTGTCAACATTTCTGAATCTGGTATCTCCCAAAACCTCCTCACCCCCATTCATACAACTTGGGGGCTAACCCCCTCCCCCATTACCCCCACCCCACCCCACCCATCCCCCATTACCTCCACCCCCACCCTTCCCCCATTGCTAAACTACAGAAAAGAACACAGTCATGAAAATCTTGAGCTTCACATTGCCGCCCGTAATACAATTTCTGAATTTTTTTTACAATTTCTGAATTTTTTTCTCACAATTTCTGAAAGTGTGACGGACGACGGACAGACAGACGGACAGACGGACAGCTCTCTTATTTAGTAGTATATATATATATATATATATATATATGATGAATAAAACCACGAAGGAAAGGAAACACAAAATGGTGCTCAAGCGCTTTCGTCTAATGACATCCTCAGGAACACCACGTTCAGCGACATTCCATGAGGATGTCATTAGACGAAAGCGCTTGAGCACCATTTTGTGTTTCCTTTCCTTCGTGGTTTTATTCATCATAAATATTTTTCACGTGTTACTTTCGTGAAATAATTTTCATATATATATATATATACTGTACGTATATGTACATACGTGTGTGTGTGTGTGTGTTAGTTAATGTGTGAAACTCGCTAGTCATTTCACGTAATGCTTAAACGTTTCAGGCATTTTGCGTAGTACCTGTGACTCTTAAATCACTTCGTGAAGATTAGGTAACGGTGTAATTAAAGATTAATTTCTCACACACTGAGTGTAACATATATGTATAAGTACATAGAGGATCAAAGTACTAACGAGGCTTCCATACGTGGCTTATCACCACTGGAAGCAACAATGATCTGATTAATATTAATTTCAATACATAACAAAATCAAGGACGGGACGAACGACTTAACGCGTTCCCCGAAACGCGACGATATGAGTTGAGTTGATTTCGTGAGTGACGTATAATAACCCTTATTTGGCCTATGATACTCGAAACACGAAGAAGATATGAGGCGTCCGGAGTAGGAGTGACGAAGCCGCCATATGTTCGAAAATCTGTTTTTTGTATCACCATTTTCTTCTGGCCTTTGTCTATGCAGTGAATAATACACACTTACCGATACTTCTTCTTCACTAATGTCTCTGAAATTTAGTTTTAGAGGCATTAGTGATGAAGTATCAGTAAGTGTGTATTTATTCACTGCAAAGACAAATGCCAGAAGAAAATGGTGATACAGAAAAAGAATTTTCGAACATATGGCGACTTCGTCACTCCTACTCCGGACGCCTCAATTATGCACTATGAAGAAACTGGTGTCATCACAATTTTACTCTCAGTCTATATAAGTGCATACAAGTTTTAACAGAGGGGAAATAATTTCGATCAGAACCGCAAACAAGGTTGGCACTCCTCGATTAATGAACGCTACAATCTGATGCCAAAACCTGATCACAAAACACATTTCTAAAATTCCTTCGCAACCGCCTGGCCCTTCATGTGACATCACTAACGTCAAAATTTTAGAAAATAATAATAATAATAAAACAACCGTATCCTCTCATATTCATGCAGATGTTTATGAAGAAGACGGAAATAATACCTATACAGCAATGTAAGTCAGTCCAAAAAACTTGTAGTGAAACTCTATATATGTTTCTTATAAATCAGTAGTGGTAAGATGCATGCAGTTTCATGACAGGACTTTTTCAATCGATTGTATCTATGCCCATAATTCCGCAACGGAAAAAGTAAACAGTAGACAGTTACTGTTGAAAGTGCATGTATCTTTAAATGTCACGATAACTTATTTACAAACACAAAAAATCTTTCAGAATGTGTGTGTGTGTGTGTGTGTTTTCTCGCTACTAGTAACGTTCGAAGTGATGTTGACCTTTAAAGACTGATGAAATAGGGACTTTTTACTAGCTTATAAATTCTCCCATGTCATTCGACATTTCCAAAATCCTTTTACATTATACATACCTTTATAAAACATTATAACTTGTTATTTTAAAAATATTAATTAAATCTTTCACATCGCATACGGGTCATAATGAGTGATAAATGTAACATATAATGAATGCTCATTATATTATATTAATCAGTGAAGAGGATCAGAAACAGATACAGTGCTCAGGCCAAAGTTTTGCGGCCTTTTGCGTTAACTCTTGGATTATTATTACCAGCATCATCGGGAGTCGAATCCCTGACTTAGTGTTTTTCTTCATTTCACTTACAGGGAAACAAACGGTATTACATACCCACGAAGTTATACCAGCGCTGGACAAATGTAGGTATTGTGAAATTCAGAGGGTTTTATATATTACTTTCTGGACACCCTGTACATAGCTACTGCTCAGCGCTAAAAAACTTCTTTTCAAATATTTCCTTTCAAGAAAACCGTTAGATCAACGTGATTAAGCGACGGTGGGTCTGTTCAGTTGTTGGATGGGTGACACTCCTTCGCGTTCGGATGATGTAGCGGTGTTAATGGGTTGGATTCCACGTAAAGCTGTAAATCCCCTTCGTTACATGACCTTTGCCGTCACGAAGGAGGTTAAACAAACCCAAACCTTATTGGTCAATTACTTTATTTCAGTTATTAATAGACCTAAATTACGTAATTGAGAGAGAGAGAGAGAGAGAGAGAGAGAGAGAGAGAGAGAGAGAGAGAGAGAGAGAGAATTATTATTATTAACTCCTATTTAAAACTATTTATGGACATAATCACGACACGCCTTTGAACTTGGGATTAAGGTTTGAATGTGAAATGAGATTTTATTTGACATACAAAGGGAGAAAAATTAGAGATTAAAAATCTTTAATAAAGTTATTAATTTAAAATTGGGTAATTTCTTTCTCTGCAGTTTCGGCAAGATCAATCACTCAATATATAGGTTGTAATTACGAACTTGCAAAGACTCGCAAAGAGAAATGAATGTGAATTTTTACTTTAAAATATGCTCTCTCTGAATTAGTCTTTCTACTTTATTGACGTGAAAGTCCATCAATAAAATTTATTAACGCTCTCTCTCTCTCTCTCTCTCTCTCTCTCTCTCTCTCTCTCTCTCTCTCTCTCTCTCTCTCTCTCTCTCTCTCTCTCTCTCTCTCTCCACGAATTGAAAGTGAGATTAAATCAATCGTAAAAACTTATTCCTGCAAAAGTGTTTGGTACGGGTGGTTAAAAAAGCTATGTTGTGAAATGGTAATAAGTATTTGTACGTACGAAATAATGGCGTTTCATCACACGAACTTTTTAAGACAACTGTACGTCCTTCATACATCTGTGCCTTTTGCCAATCCCAAGTCGGACTACTCGATGTTGGGTAGTAATATCGAGGTGACTGATTTAGAAAAGGACTTGGGTGTGCTAATTAGCAGCGACCTTAAGTTTACGAAACAGTGTGTAGAGGTGGAAAAGAAAGCCCAGAAACTATTGGGTTATATCAGGAGGCAATTTCAGTTTCGGAACAAGGAAATTGTGCTCTCACTGTACAATTCCCTTGTTCGGCCGCACCTGGAGTATGCTGTGCAATTCTGGTCGCCCACCCTCAGGAAAGATATTGAGAGGCTGGAGCGAGTGCAGGCGAGGGCCACAAAGTTAATCCCTTCCGTTAGGCATATGGGCTACAATCGACGGTTACGCGCCCTGAACTTGTTTTCGCTTGAAACTCGGAGGCTGCGCGGTCAACTGATCGAGGTTTTCAAGCTCTTACGCGGGTTCAACGATGTCGATTTTAGAAGCATGTTTAGTTTAAATGATAACCCAACTCACAACAATGGTTGGAAGTTGGATTTGAAATGGTTTAGGACTAGTGTGTGTGGGAATTACTTTACCTATAAGATCTGTGACACGTGGAACAGGTTACCTTCGGAAGTTGTGAACAGTTCCTCTGTGGATCAGTTCAAGAAAAGAGTAGACGAAATCTTGCACACTATTTGAGTGTGTAAAGACATTTAGGACCTAAGTCTGCGGAAATTTCTTTTCCTATAAAATAGTTAATATCTGGAACCAACTTCCCTCAGAGGTTGTTTCCAGTCAAAGTGTAAATCTGTTTAAAAATAGGCTAGACAAAGTACTGAACACACTCATAGTTTAAGATTAAAACCTCAGAAAACTCTGCAGGAGTTCGCTTGCTCGGTGTCTCTGTGAGCAAGCTAAATATAGAGCTATTTATATATTCTCCACTTTCCTGTAAAAATTTCCTTGGCTACTTTTCCAGGGTCAAGGTATTTTCTTCAACCTTTTTCCGTACCTGCCTCTGGCAGGGAGGGAGCGGAGGGTGGGGAGAGAGCCTTCTACTTTTCTATCCAGTTTTCTACTACTGCTAGGATAGTTGAAAGAAAAATAAACTTTCACAAAATTTTCCCTGGCACCCGTTGCCATTGGTACCTCCTCGGTATGGGCCGCAAGGCCTTTTGAGGTACTTCTTTTCCTTGTAACTCCTTGTAACTCTCTCTCTCTCTCTCTCAAAGAAGCTCCGTGCAAGTACTAATAACTATATCAAATTTAGCTGCTGTAAAACGCATCTCAGAGAAATCCCACAAAAATGATCTAATTTTGGGACAAGAGAGATTTTAATTAAAACGTAATGCACTTGGATAATTTGTCAATCTTCCAATATATTTTTTTTCATGACATATACGAAGATAAAATCTCGGAAAAGTTAAGTAAAGGGTTTGTGAAACGCCTATTATAAGTATCCGTTCGTTGGGGCACTATACAATACAGTATATTGAAAGGAAGTTTCTGTCGTCACAGAATTAGATAAAATCATCGCGATTTTTTATACTGTGTACGAACTCTTTCATCGCCGCGTAACATCGAAAGTAAAACTTAAAAACTTTATTATGATTAATGCGTAAAATTGATGCAATAACGAAATAGATCAATTTCACTCGTATCCTCTTAAGCGACTCCCGCGAGTAAATTTGATTCGAATCAGTTTACATTAATTAATAAATTTTAATTTGTATATGATCTCAGATTTTGTTTTGGTTCGAAAATAATTTATTTTAGGGGTGGTTTAAGTTTCCTCCGGAACGCCAAAGGTCGTGTGACGGAGGCGACATTCAGTTTTACGTGGGATCTGAATCATCTGTGAGGGTCGCTACATCGCTCGAATGCGGAGGACGGTCATCCATCCAACTACCGAACGGACCCAACGGCGCTTAAACTCGCTAATTAAAAAGGAAACAGTGATGGGACGTGGTCAGCACGACGTAGCCCTCGACTCGAAAAAGGAAAGCAACACCATCAATCCGCGTATCTCTCTTCGCAATCATTAGAAAAACTGCGCTGAAATCCGCCAATCGCCAAAAAAAAGAATTTCCATTCAGGAATTGCCAACCAATTGTGACCCTGCGAAGTTGAGGGGCGTCAACACTAAAAAACTCAACTCCGCAATTAAAACAACTTCGTGTTTAGCCGTTGAATCATGTAAACACAAAGTCACGTGACACCTTTCATTTTTGTGGAAAATGAACACAATACAATTTCGAATTGTCTATTTAATTTATGAGGGAAAACTGAATTATTTCAGCACGATTCCCCCCCCCCCCCCCCTCACACGAAGTGTTTCCTTTTTGAAATAAAGTTACTCCAAGGTCAGACCTGAGAGAAATTTGTGACAATGATCTTTATACACTTACTCATCCAGTAACAATGCTAAAAAATTGTAATAATTTATATATATATATATATATATATATATATATATATATATATATATATATATATATATATGATACACACAGACAGTGCATGGAACAAGGAACTCTTCTGGGATAATTAAATCCACTATAGTCCGAATAAGTAATGGTAAATGACAAATACCATAGTTTTTCTTTTTCATGATGCTAGCCCGACGTGGGCAACGGGTCACTCGCAAAGAGGTCCCATAAATATAGCTTCCCTCACCAGCTATCTGCAAAGCAGACAGGATCCAGCTTTGGTGAGGGAAGCTATATTTATGGGACCTCTTTGCGAGTGACCCGTTGCCCACGTCGGGCTAGCATCATGAAAAAGAAAAACTATGGTATTTGTCATTTACCATTACTTATTCGGACTATAGTGGATTTAATTATCCCAGAAGAGTTCCTTGTTCCATGCACTGTCTGTGTGTATCATAAAAAACTCAGGGGACCATTCTGAGTTCATTCCCATATATATATATATATATATATATATATATATATATATATATATTAACGTTGTAAATTAAACACCTTTTGTAACACTTTTATATGATAATTTTAACTTGAGGAAATGGAAAGTGTTTTCTTTATCCCTTTTACTAAGAATTATTCTCTTCTCTGGATACAGTTTGATAATAAGGATTTAAAACCGAATTCAGTATAGATTTTAGAGAGCTGCGCAGTACCAATATACTCTCTTTATATATATATATAATATATATATATATATATATATATATATATATATATATAGAGAGAGAGAGAGAGAGAGTTACAGGAACAAGAGGAAGTCTCAAAGATCTTTGGTTCACTCGGGGAGGTTCCTGTTATTAAATTGGTTCATTTTTAACCTATTTTAGCAGTAGTAAAAACTGGATAGAAAAGCATAAGGCTCTTCCCCCCTCCGCTCCCTTCCCGCCAGAGACGGGAACGGAAAAAGGTTGAAAAAGAATATCATAACTCCAGAAAAGTAGCCAAAGAAATTTTATAGGAAAGAGGAGAATATATAAGCTAGCTCTACAATTACGCTATGCGCGCGCGCGCGCGCGCGCGCACACACACACACACACACATATCGTACACTAAATAGCACCGCTGTATAAACTAACCAATAATATACTTGTGCCGATCGCGCATCAACCACATATAGTTTTAATTTGATACAAAATATTTACATCTCTATTTACCGAGGTATGATTTCAACAAAGACCCCATGACCCACTTCAGGCTAGACCCAAAAGGATTAAGATAGAGGTAAAGGTTAAACTCTCCACGTCTACACCCATGTACGCGCAAAGCCATCACGCCAGCAAAGTGATGAAATGCTTCTACAGGAAAGAGGTGGAAACGGGAATTAAGAGCAGAAATCGTATTTTCCACACCATGCCCTCACCCGTCACGTGCATCCAGCCACATAAGAGAAAGAAGAGGAGAAAGAAATCGTGACGTCAAAAACGCAACTTCCCCTCACCATGCCATACATTTTTAAAGTTTTCTTTTAGTTCGTTGTGTGTTCCTA